>LPNX011017547.1:368735-385316 GCA_001517045.1 Pseudotsuga menziesii | reverse complement strand
TTGTTTCCATAAGATGTGTTTTCATTAATCAAAGTAACGTAATACGAATAGTATTACTATATTACTTTTGTGCTTTTTTTTAACAAGAACGGTTAAGGAGCATTTATATTAAAAAGAGTAGCAGAAAATTACAGACGCGGAATAATGAACTGAATCCAGAGGGATTTTGAGACCATAACATCATGTTCTTCAATTACAAAACGTAGATTATCTCGGAGGAGTCCTAGTCTGTGATGACTACATTTTCTTACAAATTTCCTAAGGATGAGAATACAAAAACTAAACATATCAAAAAAGAGTTTGTAGTTGTCATGAGTTCTGTAGCAAAGACTTCATCTTTCTTCTATTTCTGAAAAACCAAATTTCTCCTGAACTAGAGATTGTTCTTTCCCAGTACCCGAACCTTTACTGTCATGGAAGCCTGGGATGCAGCGCCCAATGTCTTCTCTGATCCTATCAACTTTTCCTTCAATGTCTGAGATATTGCGGTAGTTGTCCTCCATTTTGGAATCCACATTTGTTATGTTGTTGGCAACATAATCTAGAGTTCTGGAGAGAGTGGAGATTCTCCCATTCATCAGATTGTTATTGTTATGAATTTCAGTGCTGATAAACTGGACCAGAGTGTACATTCTTGACATAGCCTTTTTCATATCTGATTTCTCATCCCTGATCAAATGGATTTTCTCTTCCATGATTTCCATTTTGATAGCAGGGACAAGGTCGGGGCAAGAAAGGAGATGGGAGGAGGCTGAGACTGGGATGAAACTTTCCAAGGATAAAAGGTTCAGCTTTGAGAGATCACCTAAGAGTGTAGGCAAAGAAGAGCATGAACGAGCATCAGAAGGGTCAAGATCCTGAGGATAAGAAAACAATTTTTTGTAGAGGAGAGTTTAAAGGAGGATGGGGGTCAAGTTTAGGGATTGAGGATCCAGCACCCAGGGAGGATGCTAGAGAAGGCACATGAAATGAATCGCCCATTACAGTTCAAGGCCAAACTTTTGTAGAGGAACGAAGTAATATGAGGTAGAGAGTCAAGGAAAATTTGGAGTTAAGACAGGGTTGGTGGATGAACCCATGTGAATGCATTAAATTAAGCGTGCGAGCCTGAAGCCAAAAATGAGAACCCCCAGCTGGACGATTGTGGGAAACAAATGCATGGGAAGGGTGGGTATGAATGGAATCAAGAATAATGGCACGTTTAAGGGGGATGTAAATTTTCATACTTGAGTTGAAGTGGCTAGAAGGAGAAGCTTCCCTAAGGGAATTCCTAGAAGGGTCAAGGAACCTAGCAATGGTCAGGATTTTTCCCATTGAAAACAATGTAACCAAAATCTAGTTGCACCCCATTTTTTGGCATTTGTTCCACAAAATGTTTGTTTGTTCAAAGAATGTGGAGGAAATTGACAGCATTGAGATCGCCGACAAGATTTTTGAAGATGTGGTGCAGCTTTGTAGAGGGAGTTTTGTAATTCATGATGAGCTTTCGAGCCTCCCTAATGGCTAGGAGAGAATCTCCAAAAACTACTAGGTCTTTAATTCCAAGAGTGTTTACAATTTCCAACCCCTTAATTAATGCGAGTCATTCTGCATAGTTGTTTGATTTCTTTCCTAATCCCCAAACATAATCAATCGGTCTGTTTCCCCCAGGGTAAAAAATGACCCCCCCTGCACCTGCCAACCCAGGGTTTCCTTTAGAGGCACCATCGAATAATAGAGAATGATAGTCAAGCTTTGTCCACCAGTTGTTGAAGATTTTTGAACTCATTCAAACCTACCATCTTAGAGAATTAGTTTTTTTTTAGAAAGGGCCTCCCATGATTGGGTTGGGAGGGAAGAGAAGATCAGACATCCAAATGTTTTCTTCAAAAGTTAAAGGTTTGAGGTGTATATGTCTTAAACCTTTGGAGAGAATGGCTTCGATCCATAAATATTTTGCTAAAGAGGATACTCTTGTAGGAGGAAGGATTGAATTTTGAAAGATTCCCTTTTTTTTTGGTAGTCCAGATTTTCCAACAAATATACTTAGGAAGAGCAACCCATTCTCTGGAGAAATCAGGTTTCTTATATAGAGATCCTTGGTAATAGTCTTTCCAGTAGGAGAAGAGGTATCTCCAATTAGTTGGAAGAATAAGATTAAAATGAAGCTCTTTAAGGGCTATGCACCAGACCTCATTAGCAAAAGGGAATTCCAAAAAAAGATGCTTCAAAGTTTCTTCCAAATTTTTATAGAGAGTGCATCGGGAAGGTCCTTCGATTCCCCCTTTTTTTTTAATTCTCATATGTAAGGATTTCATGATGTGCTAAAATCCAGAAAAAGGAGTTGATTTTGGGAATATCATCCTTACTCCATACGTTTACCCACATAGCTTATTTTTTGGTTTTATTTTGGATGGTGTTGTAGCCATCTTTAACTGTGTAGGTTCCCAAATTCCCCCAGCATCTGGAGTTAGTTAAATTGATATGAATCGGGGCTGGGCCTTGTAGAATAATTTGTAACACTTAGTAGTCCATGTTTAAATGCTCTGGAACTTCTAGATTTTTCCATCCTTCCCATCTGCCATTATCATGCCAATTCGAGATGTCATAAATAGTGGATATATTTTGATGATCCATCCAAAGTTTGAGATCCATGAAGGTGTCTAAGTGCAGTGAAGGAGAAGAAGGACCAATGTTGTCTTCCCATACACGAATCTGTTTTCCATTTCCAGGAGACCAACTCAAGCTATTTTGAATGATGTAAGCTTCGTTTTGGAATAATCTCCAAATTGCAAAGTCGTTCTCAACAAAGGGGAGATCAACAAGGCATCTTTTCCTTTTTCCTCTAAGATATGTTTTCCTTAAAATATCCTTCCAACATGATTTCTTCCCTAAAACAATTCTCCATAAGATTTTGGCTCCCAGAGAAAGATTCATTGTTCCTAAATCTTTGATTCCCCCTCCCCCACAACATTTAGGGTTGCAAGCCGTTTCCCAATTAACTAAGTGAAATTTATTAGTGCCACTAAGATTTCCACCTTGCCATGGTAATTTTATGAGCTCCTTTGTGATGTCTTGTATTATCGTCTTTGGAGCTAGGGAAATCAAGCAAGAGTAAATAGGGTAGGCTGCAAGAATGGGGTTGATGAGGATGAGTTTTCCAAGAGGATTGAGCCATTTTTCTCCCCAAAAGTAGATTTTTTTAATCTTTTCAACCAGTCATTTCCAGTCTAAACATTTCTTTTTTCCCTTGTGGATAGGGACTCCAAGATAATTGAAAGAGTTCCAATTTGTGTTTCCTTCGTAACCTAGGGTCCTGGCTATCCTCGCCATAGTTTTTTCAGGGAATTTCCAGCCATAGATTTTGGTTTTTAAAGCATTTACTTTTCCATCTGAAGCTTTAAGAAAGATGGATAGGGCTCCTCTGATCCTTTCTACGATTGTAACTAAGGCCCCTCTAAGAAGGATTATATCATCTGCAAACTGAGCATGATTAGCATCTTTAACACCTCTGGCAATTTTTAATCCTTTGAGTTCTTCATTGTCTTGAAGGGATTGCAACTTCCTGCTTAAATATTATGCTACTATAAGATAGAGGAAAGCATATAAAGGATAGCCTTGATGAAGCCCTCAAGAGGCTTGGAAGAAGCCAACAAGCCTACCATTGACAAGGGGAGTGATCCATGGACTTTTGATGCAGGCTTTTATCCATCTTGTAAAAAATTTAGAAAAACCCATTCTGAGCATGATCTCAAACAAAAACAAAAGGTTGACCCTGTCAAAATAATTTGCCATATCCAACTTAATTGCATACCTTTTTGTTTGTGTTCCAGGCTGGAATGGATAGCTTCTTGAACGATGATTATATTATCTATGATTTGTCTGCCAGTGATGAATCTTCCTTGCGTATCCGAGATAATTTTAGCCGTGATATTTTTCATTCTAGTGGGGAGAATTTTGGTGAGAATCTTATAGGAGGTGTTGCATAAGGAGATAGGCCGAAATATTTCTATCGACAGGGGACTTTTTTTATGTAGGGATCAAGGCCAAAAAAGTTCAGTTTGTGGCTCCTTTGATTTTGTCTTTTTTCCTAGTCCACTTTAGCATTCTTCTTAAGTCTTCTTTGATGATGTCCCATGAATCTCGGTAGAAGTTTATCGTGAATCCATCTCGTCCTAGGGATTTGTCAGGATAAAGGGTCCATATTGCTTCAATAATTTCATGGTTTGTGATAGGTTTTTCAAGATCCTCATTCTCTTTGACAGAAATTTTGGGGCGAATACCTGAAAGAAGATCAGCTTGGGGGATAGGTCTGTATCTCCACTGTATGAATATAAAAGATTGAAATGTTGTAGAGCCAAATTTTTTATAGCATCCTGACTAGTGAATTTTTTATTGTTGTTATCTTTCAATTCTTTGATGAAACTGAAGCTAATTCTAGTATTTGTTTGTTTATGAAAGTAATCAGTATTCTTATCTCTCTCTTTTATCCAAAGTTGGCAAGATTTTATTCTCCATATCTCTTCCTCATGTCTGGATGCTTTTAAAATTTCAAGGTTTAGATCTTTTTCCTGGGCAATGGATTCATAAGTAATATCTTCTTGTTCCATTTGTTAGTGGAGAGAGTCAATTCCTGCTTGGAGATTGTTTTTTTATGACAGAGGGTTCATAGAAGGAGGAGGTAGCCCAATTTTTCAGAGAGGATCGGACAGCCCTGAGTTTTGATTCCCAGATGAAGCTGGGAGAACCAGAGAAGGTGGAGATCCAGGTTGAATGAATTATATCGAGAGTCTTGACATTGTGTATCCAAATAGGGTTGAATATAAATGGGATAGGTCCAAGATTAGTGAGAGGGGCAAGTGAAAGGGAGATCGGTTTGTGATCAGAGGTTACTAAAGAAATAATGTAAGAAGACAAAAGTAAATATTTTTGAAGGAGGGAAGTATTTACCAAAAACAATCAAGTCTTGTGGCGATGTGTCCTGGTCCTATTCGCTTGTTGTTCCATGTATATTTCCCATTTTTGGGAATGGGATCCAAAAGGTCTATATCATCCATCAGATCTTCAATCTTTTCGCCAAAGGGATCCCTAATGATTGTACCTCCTCTTTTTTCCATACTTGATTTCGTAGTGTTGAAATCCCCAGCTATGATATTGTCTTTCCCTTGCAGCTCCGTACTTATTGAGAGGAAGGAGTCCAAGAAGGACATCTTATCTCTATAATGTGTAGGTCCATACACATTACAAATAAATATCGAGTCTTGATTTCTTTCATTTTGAATTTCTATGAAGATCCAATGAGTGTTTTCTTTTGCTAATCTAATTTTGTATTTATCTGATCTGCGGAAAGTTGCAATTCCACCTGAGGAACCTATGGAGATAATGGTCATTCCTACACTATTTCTCCAAAAGAGGCATGAAATATTCATTACCTCTTCTTCTAACATCTTAGTCCCTTGAACAAGAAGAGTGTCTGTTTTCTCGGATTTTAAGAATTTTTCAAGGCTTCCACCTTAATTGAGCCTCCCAAACCTCTACAATTCCAAGAGACTATTTTCATTATTTCTTGGATGTATGAGATCTTGCTCGGGATCTAAAATCTTTGATTCCATTAGATTTGACATTCTAAAGAAGTTTTGTGTCTTCTGTGCTTAGTTTTCTTCCTACTTCCAATTCTCTCTCTGCTTCTTGCTCTTGATGTTGTCTTCGAGATTTTCTTCCCCACGTGGATAAGGATGGTCCTAGATCTATTGTTTCACGAGTCTCTTGAGATGACGATTGACCTAGATTTGAAGACATTGGATTGATTCTACTATTATTTACCATTTCTGCCCAAGTTCCTCCAGGGGAGGCTGATCCATCAGGTTCTTTTTCAATGATCTCTTCGTCAACTGCTACCATATCCTCCTAGGTTCCTCCAGGGGAGGTTGATCCATCAGGTTCTTTCTGAATGATCTCTTCGTCAACTGCTACCATATCTTCCTAGGTTCCTCCAAAGGAGGCCAATCCATTAGGATATTTTCCAGTGATCTCTTCAACAACTATTGGAGAGAGTGTAGCAGGGGGTTGTGTCCTGCTATCTTCTATTCTGACTTCATTTGTCTGGTTTTCAAGATCTGGGATTTCTCCTTCTTCGGTCTGGAGAGAGTCCAATTGATTATTGGTAGAGGTTTCTGTATTCTTTGTGGGTTCTTCCTGAGTTTTTTCTTGTCATTTTCCAGGTTTATTATTACCAGGGGTAGGGTTCGATTTTTCTCCACTCTTGGTTTTTTTTTCGTCCCTCTTCGTGATTTTTCGCTGCTGCTTCCTGAATAGATTTAGGGCAGTTCTTTACGAAATTTCCATATTCGTGGAATTTTCTGCATTGAAAGGGGAGTTGTTCATAGTCTACCTTCTGAAAAAATTCCCATCCATTAATGGATATATTTACTCCTTCTAGTAGTCCTTTCTCTATATCTACTTCCACACAGATCCTAACACAAGAGAAGAGTGGGCCTTTTGGTTCAGCTTTGTTGATGAATCTGGCTAGATAGTTTCTGATATCTTGGAGGGCTTCATCGTTCAAGCAATGAACAGATAAATGAGGCAGACGAACCCAAATTGGAACTGGTGAGGGAACGTTTTTTTCTAGATCGAAGTAGAGATTCCATCGATTGAGCTAGAGACCTCTTGGTCCCATGAAGTAATGGTCGTTTTGAAAAATGAGATCTTTATCATCCTTGTTTTTCAATATAAAGGTGTAGAAGCCTTTGTCGTAAAAACAATGTTGCAATCCTCCAACAATGAGAGGCATATGGTTTTTAGAGATCCATATCTCCATGGATTTCGGCGAGGGCCAGATCCTTGAAAACTGGCTAATGAGTCCTTGATCGCTCAAAGAAAGATCTTTCATCCATGAAGTTGTAGACATGATATGGATTTTGGGCACATCAATGTGTTTCACAAAGGAAGAGGCAGGGGGAAACGAAGCAAGGGAGGAGGGGTGGAGGCAACTAAGGCCTGGAAGGCAACGTCCAGGCAATGACAAAGCTCCTCCGAGGGAGGATCCGGAGGAGGAGAGGCCATGGCGGCCCAAGTGAGAAGTAGGGAGAACCCTAGCAGAGCTCACACGCTTTCTTTAAAAAATAACTTCCTTCCATTCATTATTACTTGTGTGCTTTGGTCATAGAGGGTGGGTCATATTATTTTCTTTATAGGAAACAAGTTTTATGATAAATGCTTTAATATTTTTTTGGAATGGTCAATATTATGTATTCAAATTTGTATGAAATATATTTTAGAGTATATAATATGAAATATTAAAAGTGTATTGGTAAAATTGGCTTACTTTGGAATCTTATATTCTCGTGTTTATTTCTTTAGGGGATTTTTTTCTTTAGGGATCAAGGCCAAAAAAGTGGAGTTTGTGGCTCCTTCGATTTTGTCTTTTTTCTTAGTCCACTTTAGCATTCTTCTTAAGTCTTCTTTGATGATGTCCCATGAATCTCGGTAGAATTTTATCGTGAATCCATCTAGTCCTAGGGATTTGTCAGGATGAAGGGTCCATATTGCTTCAATAATTTCATGGTTTGTGATAGGTTTTTCAAGATCCTCATTCTCTTTGATAGAAATGTTGGGGTGAATACCTAAAAGAAGATCAGCTTGGGATATAGGGTCTGTATCTCCACTATCTGAATATAAAAGATTGAAATGTTGTAGAACCAAATTTTGTATAGCATCCTCACTAGTGAATTTTTTATTGTTGCTATGTTTCAATTCTTTGATGAAACTAATGCTCATTCTAGTCTTTGTTTGTTTATGAAAGTAATCAATATTCTTATCTCTCTCTTTTAACCAAAGTTGGCGAGATTTAATTCCCCATATCTCTTCCTCATGTCTGGATGCTTTTAAAATTTCAAGGTTTAGATCTTTTTCCTGAGCAATGGATTCATAAGTAATCTCTTCCTATTCCATTTTTTAGTGGAGAGAGTCAAGTCTTGCTTGGAGATTTTTTTATGACAGAGGGTTCATTTGAAGGATGAGGTAGCCCAATTTTTCAAAGCAGAACGTAAATCCCTAAGTTTTGATTCCCAGATGAAGCTGGGAGAACCAGAGAAGGTGGAGTTCAAAGTTGAAGGAATTATATCGAGAGTCCTGACATTGTGTATCCAAATAGGGTTGAATATAAATGGGATAGGTCCAATATTAGTGAAAGGGGTAAGGGAAAGGGAGATAGGTTTGTGATCAGAGGTTGCTAAAGAAATAATGTAAGAAGACGGAAGTAAATCTTTTTGAAGGAGGGAAGTATTTACCAAAAAACGATCAAGTCTGATGGCGATGTGTCCTAGTCCTGTTTGTTTGTTGTTCCATGTATATTTCCCATTTTTGGGAATGGGATCCAAAAGGTCTATATCATCCATCAGATCTTCAATCTTTTCGCCAAAGGGATCCCTGATGATCGTGCCTCCTCTTTTTCCATACTTGATTTCGTAGTGTTGAAATCCCCAGCTATGATATTGGATTTCCCTTACAGCTCTGTACTTATTGAGAGTAGCGGAGTCCCAAAATGCCATCTTATCTCTATAATGTGTAGGTCCATACACATTACAAATAAATATCGATTCTTGATTGCTTTCATTTTGAATTTCTACTAAGATCCAATGAGTGTTTTCTTTTGCTAGTCTGATTTTGTATTTATCTGATGTACGGAAAGTTGCAATTCCACATGATGTGCCTTTGGAGATAATGGTCGTTCCAACACTATTTTTCCAAAAGAGGCATGAAATATTCATTACCTCTTCTTCTGACATCTTAGTCCCTTGAACAAGCAGAGTGTCTAGTTTCTCGGATTTAAGAATTTTTCAAGGCTTCCACGTTGATTGAACCTCCCAAACCTCTGCAATTCCAAGAGACTATTTTCATTATTTCTTGGATGTATGATATCTTGATCGAGATCTAAAATCTTTGATTCCATAAGATTTGACATTCTGAAGATGTTTTGTGTCTTCTATGCTTAGTTGTCTTCCTAGTTCCAATTCTCTCTCTATCTCTTGCTCTCGATGTTGTCTTTGAGATTTTATTCCCCACATGGATAAGGATGGTCCTAAATCTGTTGTTTCTTGAGTCTCTTGAGATGATGATTAACCTGGAGTTGAAGACTTTGGATTGATTCTACTGTTATTTACCATTTCTTCCCAAGTTCCTCTAGGGGAGGTTGATCCATCAAGTTCTTTTTCAATGATCTCTTCATCAACTGCTACTGTATCTTCCTAGGTTCCTCCAGGGGAGGCCGATCCATTAGGAGATTTTCCAGTGATCTCTTCAACAACTGTTGGAGAGAGTGTAGCAAGGGGTTGTGTCCTGCTATCTTCTATTCTGTCTTCATTTGTTTGGTTTTCAAGATCTGGGATTTCTCCTTCTTCAGCCTGGAGAGAGTCAAATTGATTGTTGGTAGAGGTTTCCTTATTCTTTGTCGATTCTTCCTGAGTTTTTTCTTGTCATTTTCCAGGTTTATTATTAGTAGGGGTAGGGTTCAATTTTTTACCTCTCTTGGTTTGTTTTCATCCATCTTCATGATTTTTCTCTGCTTCTTCCTGAATAGATTTAGGGTAGTTCTTTACGAATTTCCATATTCGTGGAATTTTCTGCATTTAAAGGGGAGTTGTTCATAATATACCTTCTGAAAAAATTCCCATCCGTCCATGGATATATTTACTCCTTCTGGTAGTCCTTTCTCTATATATACTTCCACACAGATCCTAAAACAAGAGAAGAGTGGGCCTTTTAGTTCATCTTTGTCGATGAATCTGGCTAGAGAGTTTATGATATCTTGGAGGGCTTCATCGTTCAAGTAGTGAAGAGATAAATGAGGCAGATGAACCCAAACTGGAACTGTTGAGGGAATGTTTTTTTCTAGATCAAAGCAGAGATTCCATCGATTGAGGTAGAGACCTCTTGGTCCCATGAAGTAATGGTCGTTTCAAAAAATGAGATCTTTATCTTCCTTGTTTTCGAATATAAAGGTGTAGAATCCTTTGTCGTAAAAACAATGTTGCAATCCTCCAACAATGAGAGGCATATGGTTTTTAGAGATCCAGATCTCCATGGACTTCGGCGAGGGCCAGATCCTTGAAAACTAGCCAATGAGTCCTTGATCACTCAAAAAAAGATCTTTCATCTGTGAAGCTGTAGACGTGATATGGATTTTGGGCGCATCAACGCATTTCACAAAGGAAGTGGCAGGAGGGAACGAAGCAAGGGAGGAGGGGTGGAGGCAACTAAGGCCTGGAAGGCAACGTCCAGACAATGACAAAGCTCCTCTGAGGGAGGATCCGGAGGAGGAGAGCCCATGGCGGCCCAAGTGAGAAGCAAGGAGAACCCTAGCAGAGCTCACATGCTTTCTTTAAAAAATAACTTCCTTCCATTCATTATTACTTGTGTGCTTTGGTCATAGAGGGTGGGTCATATTATTTTCTTTATAGGAAACAAGTTTTATGATAGATGTTTTAATATTTTTTTGGAATGGTCAATATTATGTATTCAAATTTGTATGAAATATATTTTAGAGTATATAATATGAAATATTAAAAGTGGATTGGTAAAATTAGCTTACTTTGGAATCCTATATTCTCATGTTTATTTCTTTAGGGGATTTTTTTCTTTAGGGATCAAGGCCAAAAAAGTGGAGTTTGTGGCTCCTTCAATTTTATCTTTTTTCTTAGTCCACTTTAGCATTCTTCTTAAGTCTTCTTTGATGATGTCCCATGAATCTCAGTAGAAGTTTATCGTGAATCCATCTCGTCCTAGGGATTTGTCAGGATGAAGGGTCCATATTGCTTCAATAATTTCATGGTTTGTGATAGGTTTTTCAAGATCCTCATTCTCTTTGACAGAGATGTTGGGGTGAATACCTAAAAGAAGATCGGCTTGGGATATAGGGTCTGTATCTCCACTATCTAAATATAAAAGATTGAAATGTTGTAGAGCCAAATTTTGTATAGCATCCTGACTAGTGAATTTTTTATTGTTGCTATCTTTCAATTCTTTGATGAAACTAATGCTCATTCTAGTCTTTGTTTGTTTATGAAAGTAATTAGTATTCTTATCTCTCTCTTTTAGCAAAAGTTGGCGAGATTTAATTCTCCATATCTCTTCCTCATGTCTAGATGCTTTTAAAATTTGAAGGTTTAGATCTTTTTCCTGGGCAATGGATTCATAAGTAATCTCTTCTTGTTCCATTTTTTAGTGGAGAGAGTCAAGTCGTGCTTGGAGATTTTTTTTATGGCAGAGGGTTCATTGAAGGAGGAGGTAGCCCAATTTTTCAGAGAAAAACAGAAAGCCCTAGGTTTTGATTCCCAGATGAAGCTGGGAGAACAAGAGAAGTTGGAGTTCCAAGTTGAATGAATTATATCGAGAGTCTTGACATTGTGTATCCAAATAGGGTTGAATATAAATGGGATAGGTCCAATACTAGTGAGAGGGGCAAGGGAAAGGGAGATAGGTTTGTGATTAGAGGTTGCTAAAGAAATAATGTAAGAAGACGGAAGTAAATCTTTTTGAAGGAGGGAAGTATTTACCAAAAAACGATCAAGTCTTATGGCGATGTGGCCTAGTCCTATTCGTTTGTTGTTCCATGTATATTTCCCATTTTTGGGAATGGGATCCAAAAGGTCTATATCATCCATGAGATCTTCAATCTTTTCGCAAAAGTGATCCCTGATGATCATGCGTCCTCTTTTTCCATACTTGATTTCGTAGTGTTGAAGTCCCCAGCTATGATATTGTATTTCCCTTGCAGCTTTGTACTTATTGAGAGTAAGGGAGTCCCAAAAGGCCATCTTATCTCTATAATGTGTAGGTCCATACACATTACAAATAAATATCAAGTCTTGATTGCTTTCATTTTGAATTTCTACTAAGATCCAATGAGTGTTTTCTTTTGCTAGTCTGATTTTGTATTTATTTGATATGTGGAAAGTTGCAATTCCACCTAAGGCGCCTTTGGAGATAATGGTCGTTCCAACACTATTTTTCCAAAAGAGGCATGAAATATTCATTACCTCTTCTTCTCACATCTTAGTCCCTTGAACAAGCAGAGTGTTTAGTTTCTCAGATTTTAAGAATTTTTCAAGGCTTCCACCTTGATTGAACCTCCCAAACCTCTACAATTCCAAGAGACTATTTTCATTATTTCTTGGATGTATGATATCTTGCTTAGAATCTAAAATCTTTGATTCCATAAGATTTGACATTCTGAACAAGTTTTGTGTCTTCTATGCTTAGTTGTCTTGCTAGTTCCAATTCTCTCTCTGTCTCTTGCTCTCGATGTTGTCTTTGAGATTTTCTTCCCCACATGGATAAGGATGGTCCTAGATCTGTTGTTTCCTGAGTCTCTTGAGATGATGATTGACATGTATTTGAAGACTTTAGATTGATTCTACTGTTATTTACCATTTCTGCTCAAGTTCCTCCAGGGGTGGCTGATCCATCAGGTTCTTTTTCAATGATCTCTTCATCAACTGCTACCGTATCTTCCTAGGTTCCTCGAGGGGTGGCTGATCCATTAGGAGATTTTCCAGTGATCTCTTCAACAACTATTGGAGAGAGTGTAGCAGGGGGTTGTGTCCTGCTATCTTCTATTCTATCTTCATTTGTTTGGTTTTCAAGATCTGGGATTTCTCCTTCTTCAGCCTGGAGAGAGTCAAATTGATTGTTGGTAGAGGTTTCCTTATTCTTTGTCGGTTCTTCCTGAGTTTTTTCTTGTCATTTTCCAAGTTTATTATTAGCAGGGGTAGAGTTTGATTTTTTCCCTGTCTTGGTTTGTTTGCGTCCCCCTTCATGATTTTTCTCTGCTTCTTCCTGAATAAATTTAGGGCAGTTCTTTACGAAATTTCCATATTCGTGGAATTTTCTGCATTTAAAGGGGAGTTGTTCATAATCTACCTTCTGAAAAAATTCCCATCTGTCCATGGATATATTTACTCCTTCTGGTAGTCCTTTCTCTATATCTACTTCCACGCATATCCTAGCACGAGAGAAGAGTGGGCCTTTTGGTTTAGCTTTGTCGATGAATCTGGCTAAAGAATTTCTGATATCTTGGAGGGCTTCATCGTTCAAGCAGTGAAGAGTTAAATGAGGCAGACGAACCCAAATTGGCACTACTGAGGGAACGTTTTTTTCTAGATCGAAGTAGAGATTCCGTCGTTTGAGGTAGAGACCTCTTGGTCCCATGAAGTAAAGGTCGTTTCGAAAAATGAGATCTTTATCTTCCTTGTTTTCGAATATAAAGGTGTGGAAACCTTTGTCGCAAAAACAATGTTGCAATCCTCTAACAATGAGAGTCATCTGGATTTTAGAGATCCATATCTCCATGGATTTCAGCGAGGGCTAGATCCTTGAAAACTGGCCAATGAGTCCTTGATCGCTCAAAGAAAGATCTTTCATCCATGAAGCTGCAGACGTGATCTGGATTTTGGGCGAATCAACGCGTTTCACAAAGGAAGAGGCAGGGGGAAACGAAGCAAGGGAGGAGGGGTGGAGGCAACTAAGGCCTAGAAGGCAAGGTCCAGGCGATGACGAAGCTCCTTCGAGGGAGGATTCGGAGGAGAAGAGGCCATGGTGTCCCAAGTGAGAAGCAGAAAGAACCCTAGCAGAGCTCACATGCTTTCTTTAAAAAATAACTTCCTTCCATTCATTATTACTTGTGTGCTTTGGTCATAGGGGGTGGGTCATATTATTTTCTTTATAGGAAACATGTTTTATGATAAATGCTTGAATATTTTTTTGGAATGGTCAATATTATGTATTCAATTTTGTATGTATTCAATTTTGTATGAAATATATTTCAAAGTATATAATATGAAATATTAAAAGTGGATTGGTAAAATTAGCTTACTTTCGAATCCTATATTCTCGTGTTTATTTCTGTAACAAGCTCAATAAAAACATTTGTTATTATTTAGGCAGGTTTGAAATTGTGTTGCTATTATTTGGGACATTATGTTTGAAAATCGGACTACGATAGATGATGAGAAAGGAAGAACCTCAACAAGTTATTACTCAGCCTGAAATTTGGAGTACTACTGAGCATGCGAAAGAAAATGCGACTCCCTCGCCCTTGAATTGAGCCGAGAACACTTTCAACTCTTAATAAGAGTAGAATAAAAGGGTCAACGAATGAAACAAAGAAAAGGAAAATAACAAGCCTAAAACGAGTCACTGACATCTCACGATTTTGTGGTGCAAATACTAATCTAGGTTACTAAGAGAAAAAGAAAAAAAATTGAATTCAAGTGACCAACAATATCACCAATGTTGTTCCAAAATCTTTTATGTTTTGATGTCAAAAGGAAAAATCGTTTCTATATCAAAAGAAAAAAAAATTAGAGTATGTCTAAGCACAAACCAGTGGATAAATATACTAGGTTGCACAACACCAAATATGAAACATTGTATAATCAAAATATTTTAAATTTTAATAATTAATCCATGAGAAGATATCAGGGTTTAAAACCCTATGATCATAGTTCTATAACTAAATAGTCATGGTTGAGAAAAGAAGAAATGGCTTTGGCACGTTCGGCCGCAGACCCGACCCGATATTTCCCAACAGGGTCCGACCCTGGATAAAGTAGGTTGGTCGAATTGACAATCGGTCCAAGATTTGATCTCCCCCTGGGAATATAAGAATGAACGTGAAAGTCCAGGCTGGAACTAACCTGGGATCTACAAGATGCCCAAGTAAATTCTCCGAAGTCAATCTCATTTGGACACAAAACCACCACCATTACCTTCTTCCCATCTTGTACCCTACCGCAACATCACTCTAAAACTTTCAATTCCCATGCATGTGGCCTATATATGGAGGACATAGCTCTTTCTTTAAGGAATTTCAAATTCTGAAACCTGTAATAAACGATGGGAAAAACTCCCCGTGAAAAAAATTGAATGTAGGTTTATGTCTGAGGTTTTTCAACCGATTTTTTTATATATTTTGAGTAAGTGCACGTTTCCTCAGACTCGAAGGCTGGTCAATGTCGAATAGAATAGAGTAAATACTAAGTTGAGATGAGCAGAGATCCAACAAGGATGTGTTTTTTTCTTTTAAGGCAAGCAATATTTAGCATGCTGCAAAGCATTTAATGCAGATGCAGCAGGCTTGATGATTATTGGATCTCAAGCAGATCAAGATCCAACGGTCATCGGTCATCAAGCCTGCTAGATGCCACCATTGGTTCAGCTACAATTGTCATTCAAATTTGTTGTACAATTTCATTAAAGTTCAACAACCATTCCCATTATAATTTGAAGTTCAAATTTCAAACTGACTCTGGGCTGTTGAAACTATTTGAAACCGTTTGAGTTTGATGGTCGATGAGAACATAAAACAGAGCCGACCTTGAGCATAACAAACCGCAGAAAAATACTGCAAACGGTCATTCATCCCTTATTACTGAAAAATACCGCAAACAGACTTCATAGATTAAACGATATTGGGATCGAAGTTCTCATTAGATAAATTTATGCTATGCCTCTGGTGTTTTCTTGGATTCCTTCGTTGTTGGAGGATTTAGGTGCTTTCATTTCCAATCCATAGGTTTCAACCTTTGAATTGAAACTATGCAACTACTTGTTTATCATGCAATGGTAGGGAGACACTGATGCCTATCTTGATAATATTCTTAAGATAGGGAGAATCCTCCTCGGTTATCTATTAATCAAAGACGAGACCAGTTTGGTGGTTGACAGAGATAATTGAGTGAGCCATCATTCAAAGATTTGAATTTGCATTTGGTTTTTTTTAATATGAGTTAAATCCATTTCAAAGTATAGAATAATTGAATGACCAATTGTTGACAACCTCAGTGATAGGATTGGACGAATGTATGGGCATCACCACGTACAAATTGGTCGATGGGTTAACAGAGGGATCAACAATGAAGATGTGGTTGTATTTCTTATCTTCTAGCGGTATCAAGAAGCCTCAATCAAGTTACACTTCATTTTATCTCTCTTTTTAGATGCCTCAATTTTTTAGATTTTGTTTTATTTCATTAAATGATAGTACACCCAAAGATAATGCAACCAAAGATGGAATATGTCAAATGCAAATACAACGCAGGAAAGATGCAAGATTGTAATTAGATTTAACGCAAGCCTTGGAATCATTTTGTTTCATGAAGCCATTAACTACACACTACGAATATAACCAGACATTTTGATATTTTACTTCCTTCCAATAAAGGCAAATTCACTATCACGCAAATAAGGATACTCTTATGTTATTTTTACTCTTATTTTTTGCCTTTTACCTCCTCTAAGTAAGCTGGTGCTCCTTCCCTTCAGTCAAGGTGCACTAGGCCTTAGTTGGCACACTTTTAACCTTGACAAGGTGTGCCATCGAAACACTTAGCCTTCATGCAGGGTGTGCCAAGGGTGATATATATAGTATTATATATAATTATATTATATTATATTATATAATTATACACACAATATAATTATATTATATTATATTATATAATTATATATATATATAATATAATATAATATAATTATATTGTGTGTATAATTATATAATATAATATAATATAATTATATATAATACTATATATATAATTTTTT
>LPNX011017547.1:264841-368666 GCA_001517045.1 Pseudotsuga menziesii | reverse complement strand
GACGATTTCGCCCGGCCGTTAGGCTACTCCGTCGACCACCGTCACCGTCCCGGCACCTCAGCGAAATGGAGGCAGCTCCGATGTGGGTCCAGAGTTTGTCAGATCAAATCTCTTTCCGCCGATCGTCGTCCCGTCGCCGCCAACTGTTCAGAGCATTTACTCCACCACCCCGCGGGTTGGTGGAGACTCCTCCTTCGTCGACGAGCTCCTTTTGAACGCATACCCCCTGCTCTCGTTCTGGTTCACGTTACTTGTGAAACATTTCCATGGAAAACTGAAAGATTAAACAAGGCAGTAGCTGCATCCCTTTTGCCTCGGACAGTACCGTCCCGAAGAAGATTTATCAAGGCTGGAATGGCTTCACGCCTTTCTCCAATTAATTTCTTATATTCATTGATAATTGGCTGTAATGCACCAGATTGCATTATTTTAGCTTTGTTCTTCTCGTAAATAGATAAATTTAGGATTGCAGTTACCGCATTTTCTTGAGCTTTGGGATCCTGTGAAGATAGCAGCGATACAAGCAAAGGTATGGCTCCTGCCTCTGCAATGCAATCTCTATTTTCAGACTTCTTGCTAAATGCAGCATGGAAAATATACCAGCTTGATAGTAATGCTAACTGGGAAGCTTGATATATACCGCTGAACTCCATTGCCATTGCTTAAACTACCATCATCTGAACTGCTCCCACCCAAACTATCAGCGGAAGAGCCCACAGGCATATTAAGCTTGTCCACGACTTGTGGCAAACCCATGTCGCTCAGCTGAGAGGAAAGCCCTGAAGTAGAACTACCCTGCCTTATAAAATTCATTTGACTTCCTAGTCTCTTTGGTGCAACACTTGATCCATTTTCAGAGGAAATGTTTCCCATATTCCTCACTGCTCCTATTGAGTAACCTGCAAAAAAACAGATGAACAAAACTGATCAACACTAATCTACATATACAAATTAAAAACAGTAATGCCGATTTAGTACAGAACTAAGAACAGAATCTCAACATAAAACTAGTACCACATAAGGATAGGGATTTTGGATTCGGATGATTATAAAGTTCGCAGCTTATCCAATTTCTGTTAAGATTTAGGAAGAGCCTTGAAAAATGGGATGAGAATTGAATCAGGCTAATATTTAGAATTTCTTTTTTTCTTAGAACAAGCTTTAAATTGTTAATTGGGTTGAGTTGGTGCCGTTAAAAGACATATAACAAGCTCTAAATTGACAATTGAGTTTAGTTGGAACAGTTAACAAGCTTTAAATGGACAATTAGGTTGATTTAACAAGCTTTAAATGGACAATAAGGTTTAGTTGGGATAGTTACAGAAATGCGTAAATTTTTAGAACAAACATTAAAATGTTAATTGGGTTGAGTAGGGGCCTTTAACAGAAATATAACAAGTTGACAATTCCCACAATTCCCAGCGTAGTTGGTACGGTTGAAATTGTTGAAATGGGGGTTATTCTCTATCTATCCACAGTCAATGAAGATTTTTAGTTTAAAGCTTAAAATTGTAGTTTAAATCTTAAAATTGTCAGTTGGATTGAACCCAGGCAATCAAGAGAAATAGTCAGATTGAACTCAGACAATCAAGAAGAAAAGAGAAATGAGTATTATCTTTCTGACAAATTATCAATTAAATTCTAGCCAAGAAGAACACATTGAACTTTTCATAAATACATATTGAACTCTTCATAAATATGAATATGTTGTTATTAAACCTTACATACAACTAAACTTCAGTCATACTGGCAATCAATAACTAAGCAATTTACTTGCAAATAACTAAGTTTTTTACTTAACAAAACTTCAGCAATCAATAACTAAGCAGTTTACTTGCAAATAACTAAGTTTTTTACTTAACAAAACTTCAGTGCAGTCAATAACTTTTACTTAAATCAATCACACAGACATAATCCAATCAAACTAAATTCCCAAAATGTTCTTGGGTCCAAATATTCTATGAGCAGAGAATGTTTAAGTACTATTTATAGTTTGACAGGATAAGTGAATTGTAAGAGTTTTTTTGAAAGATGCAGAATATGTGCAACGCTCTTCAGCCTTTCCTCTATTCATGAATATAAGAAATTAATTGGAGAAAGGCGTGAAGCCGTTCCAGCCTTGATAAATCTTCTTCGGGACGGTACTGTCCGAGGCAAAAGGGATGCAGCTACTGCCTTGTTTAATCTTTCAGTTTTTCATGGAAATGTTTCACAGGTAACGTGAACCAGAACGAGAGCAGGGGGTATGCGTTCGAAAGGAGCTCGTCGACGAAGGAGGAGTCTCCACCAACCTGCGGGGTGGTGGAGTAAATGCTCTGAACAGTTGGCTGCGGCGACGGGACGGCGATCGAGTGAAAGGGACGGCGATCGAGTGAAAGAGATTTGATCTGACAAACTCTGGACCCACATCGGAGCTGCCTCCATTTCACTGAGGTGCCGGGACGGTGACGGTGGTCGACGGAGTAGCCTAACGGCCGGGCGAAATCATCGACCCGTTAGACTACTCCTAATTTTTTTCCATAAGATGTGTTTTCATTGATCAAAGTAAAGTAATACAAATAGTATTAGTATATTATTTTTGTGCTTTTTTTTAACAAGAACTGTTAAGGAGCATTTATAATAACAAGAGTAGCAAAAAATTACAGAGGTAGAATAATGGACTGAATCCCAAGGAAATCTGAGGCCATAACATCGTGTTCTTCAATTATTAAATGTAGATTATCTCGGAAGAGTCCTAGTCTGTGATGACTATATTTTCTTTCAAATTTCCCAAGGATGAGAATACAAAAACTAAATATATCAAAAAAGAGTTTGTAGCTGTGTTGAGGTTTGGAAAATCGCAGGTAACAACAATTAGGGATTCTCCCCAGTAAATGTTCCAAACTAGCCCATTACTGTTTGGTATAGGGAATCCGTCCGGTTTACGGTCTGGCTACCGTAGGTCAAGTAACAAAAATAAAAGGTTTTACCGGTTACAGCCCGGTCCACTGTGTATGTTTTTAGTTTTTGTATTTAAGTATGAGATGCAAGTGCCTATCTAAAAATCCAGATTCATAGAGAATACGAGGAGTGGTCACAATGTGATGCACAGGTTCTTACCTCTCGTCTTAACTCTCTCGCATCTAAACCACACACAGCAAGAAAAAACTAAAACTAACTATCTAACCTATCCCTAGGGAGCAATATTATTATTCATCAATAAGTAATGTATTTTGTGCATGCATTAAGAAAAATCACAGATAGTTGTTACTTGTTTCAAAACACATGAACATTTATAGATATAAGAACAACCAGATAGTTAATTGTTTATGAACATCATTCATTACTCATAGTGAAAATTTCATAGAATAAACTAGAGTGCATTCATAACAAGAACATAGGTTCAAAGAGTTAGAACGATCTCACAGTTAATGGATAACAACTGAAAATGAAATAGTTCACATTCAACAAATCCATTGCACGGCATTTGAAACATTCCACAAAGCTTTCTCCAACAAGAAACTTGTAATTTCTTTATGCAAAAGGGAATAGTTCTTCTTACATCATACTCTCACAAATCTATCAAGGAAAAATTCCCTTATTCCCTCTAACTCTCCTATATTTGTACAAAACAACAAAACCTTTGGGTTTCCCCAACCATTTAATCTCACAATCTTTGTCCTTTTGTGAGTGCTCATGATTCACACAATACGTTACATTTTAGATTGAGACTTATGAGTACTTCATAAAAAGGGACCAGCTCGGTAACTGATGAACCTTTTCCAAGCCTGGGCCTTTGCTGCTACCGATTCTGCTTTGCCTTTTGTATATGTCTTCTTTGAAGCAGCAATCATCAAACTGGGTCTGAAAAATCCTCTAGGTCTGTCTGCAATTAAAACAAAAAACTCATCATCAATCCGGACTGCATTCAAGATCATCTAACTTTCAATAAAACGTAAACCATACTGTCAATAAAACTAAGCATCAAATGTGAATCTCAGTACCGCATTTTCATCGCAAAACCCTAACTTGATAAAAAACAGAAAACCTCCGTCGCCCAAGAAATATGGTAAAAGCTCAAAAAAACAGTAGGAAAAACTAAGCATCGGGCTGACAAACTCCTCACCGGTAGACGTAAGCATTATATCATTGGATGATTAGTTCACTAAGCCGCTGCAACGGCAAAAACCATAAACACTACGACTTCTGCGGTAAAATAAAACATCAGCGAAATAAAACACAAAAAATTGTCGTACAAGCATTGGAGATCGGAACCACTACCCATAATGCGTTGGCAGAAAAGCTCATTACGCAGCCGCCACGGCGGCAAACAGATGGACTAAAAGTTCCACAGTCAACATAAAACATCGGCGGTCAGCAATGGGGAACTAGCTAGGAAAGCATTGGCAGATAAACCAACTAAACATCGGAAAGATAGCGTACTACACAACCGCAGCGGCAGGAAACAATCAGCCTACGGCTTCCGCAGTCAACAGAAAACGTCGACGATCGAAAACTTTAATAACTACGGATCAGTGAGTTTAACACTAAGCATCTCAACAGTATTGATGAGATAAACAACAAAGCCTCCGAAACGACGACATCACTCGAGACTAGAATTCTGACACTTAACCAAAACATTCTGATAGCAAAAATAAAGCACCACAAAGTAAAAGGTTGGTCAATAAAACCAAGGCATCGGTGAAAAAACAGAACTTACCATCGGGACGTTCATTATTTAGCTTCCGCAACGGCGGCTGCGTAGAGAACTACGGCCCCGATTCACTATTCAATTGACCTCCGAAAAACCAAATAAAAAAAAATGTTAAGTTCCAAAAGACTTTCGGCTGGGCAGCGATAAAAATAGTTTGCTTCACCTTCAAAACAGCGGTGGCACAAAGAACTAAAACCCCAACTCAATCTTCAACAAACCTCCGACAGCGATAAAACCAAACCATTCGAAAAAAATGTTAAGTTCCAAAGTCAAAAGCATTGCCAGTTTTAGATCATTCTACTTCTGAAATGAATGAAAACAGTTGACCTCACTTCAACTTCAACAATCCAAATTTGTAGCAGAGGGAAAACAAAAACAGAGTTCAGCAATCCAAACAATCCCAAGCAAAATGAAATTAAAAGGAGGGTCCAAAATTTAAAAATTTTGGGAAAAATTTGCAGCTGAAACAATTGGCGACTACCTGGTGAACCCAGATCTTTGGACAATTTCTTCCTTAAGTAATAGACTGTTTGACAATAAAGCCAACATGTTGAATTCTTCTAGATGTCTGGATCTCCCAAATGGCAAATTTATGTACTTTTAACCATTGATGATAGTCCAATTAAAGAAAATGGAAACCAAGATTTCAAAGTCAAGATAACTCTTTTGAGGCCAGGAATATGAGTTTCATTTTTTACCTCTGTATTCGAGTAGCTTCCGGCTTGGACACCACAGGATTGTAACATATGGTAAATAGACATATTCATTTGTTCCTCATTCCCATGCCATTTTGCACTTTTTGTGCTTTTGGACTTTTGTCCTTTCTTTTGAGTCCTCCTGCATGCCTTTCTTTCTGAATTTTTTTTATTCGGGCTCCTCCATCCATAGTGTTCTTTTGTGTGAGAGTCGTATTTAATTTTCAGCTCACGGACAAAGAAGAACTTTGGTAATTCTGTACTCATATGATTTAGTACTTTGTTTTGATACATATTGCTTTCTCAGGATATTCTTGACTCTTATTTGCCTTTTGGATTTCAATTCTTGGCATGGGATCATTTATATATAATACATTGTTTACCTTATTTCCTTTCCATGGGTCTTTTGTTGTCACTCCCTAGGACATTTTTTAAATGTGAGATGGATGGAGCCTCGAAATAGTATTCCAGACCTTTTGATCCTGAGTTATTTTACAAGGATTAATTAGGACTTCAATGTGTTCATAGCCATTTAGGAAAACTACTAACTAGAAGAAATTCTTTCAGATAAAACAATATTACATAGTCTTATAATCAAGGATTTTAGTTAATCCAGCATTCTGATGCTCTCCATGCAACCAAAAGTTTGATTCTTTTATTGAAATCCATCAAAATCTAAACTAGAACAAATAGAAATAAAGTAAATCAAAATAAACAACCAAATCAATTTATTTATGTACAAGATAATCTAGAAACAAAAATCAAGAAAAATAAAGTTTAAGAACTAAACCGCTAACTGGTCAGTCCTCTGCCCACCCCTATAAATCTGGCAACTTGTAAGTTAAGGGGCTAGGCTTGACTACAAAAATGAAAAAGACCTAACCATTATCTAATTCTACTATACTTGAATCAAAAAATACATCTACTATTTTACAATCAATCTCATCAGCTCGTGAAAATCGAAGGAGATCGGGCTGGGTGTCTGCTGTACTGCTAGCTTCTTCTACTTGGTAGTCTCTCGATTCTAGCTCAATTAGATGATTTCCCAACATAGAATTCACTGGTTCATTTCTTTCTTCCAATTGAGTAACATTGTGCTTCATGTGGGGCTCTCTTAATATTTTAATCTGGTTTGGACTTCCCTTCTGAGGCAACCACAAGTGTGACCAATCTGAAGCAAAATACTCATTCAGTCTTGCTGACCAGTCTCGATTCAAAATCAGTCCATAGCCATCAAGTATGTCTGCTACTACAATATCAATGTACTAACATATCTTTTCATTTGTAGATAAGCAAATCATAACATCTTCCATTTCCCTGACTACTTCCACATTGGTCCTGTCTAACTGAGTAACCTACCAAGTAGTGGGTTTAGGTTGTCCATTGATCTTTTTGCAGACTGAAAGTGGCATAACATTGACCGACGACCCTAAGTCTACTAAACAATTGTGTACCTTATGGTTTAAAATCTCAAAGGTCAGGAGGAATGGTGAGGTTTTAAACCTAGTCTTACCTCCCACACTTGCTTCAACAATCTCTTCTACATGTTGGTTGTTAATGGGAAGGTCCTCCTCTGGTACTTCAAGTGCTTTTAACAATTCATACCCCATCTTAGGTGCTTTGAGATTTTCCTTGAAATTATCAGCTTTATCTTCAATATGCCTATCAGGCATGTTGACTTGTTTTGGATCTTGACTGCTAATAGTAAGTTCAGGTATTTTATCATCTGTGTTGTTCTTTTATATTTTCCTCATATTGTCTTGAAATTTCTTAATCTTTGGAATTATTGAATTGTCTGTATTTAACAAACCTTAGCTCCTTGTTGTCACATTTGTTTCTGATATCTCCTCATGCTTCAAAGTACCTTCGTCTTCTGTATCAAAAAGTGAGACACAGTCCCATAAAACCAGAGCATCATCTTCTTGTTTTTCTGTGAAATTATTTCCCTTTTCCTCCTCATCATCAGCTTCTGTTAGTTTAGATTCCAATAGCTGATTCATTACTAATGTCATCGAATTGATCCATTGAGGGCAATTTTTTTCAGAATGAGGTTATTGATGAAAGGTGCAAAAATTATCCACCCCTACCTCCATTAAATTCATTGATGCAGGACTATGTGGAGGAGGCTTAGAGTGATTGTTGTCCTCTCTCCTTTTATAGTAAGGCCTATAAGATTTCTGAGCTTCTTTTTCTTTTCCAAATATATTATTCTGTTAGATAGTTTATGCATCATTTTCAATGTGACTTCTCCTCCTTAGGCTTAGACAGTAATAAGGCTTTCTTACCAAAAGTTTTTTCTCCCGACTGCTCAAGATAATCTTCTATGCTCTCTTTTTTAGCTTCTACTCTCTCGGCTTCTTCATAAGTTTCTGAAAACGTAGGTTTGACTTGCATCTTGGCAAACATGGCCAAGTCAGGCCCTAAAGCTGAAGTATAGTATTCGATCAAAACCTTATCAGACGGTTTATCAGTTGCAAAAAATTCTTAAGATAAGCAGCAAACATTTGGGTGAAACTATGCACTTTTTCTTTTCTTCCTTTCTTTAAACCACATAACCCCTTCATTAACGCTGCATGAGTTTTTTGGACTGCATACTTACTTCTAAATATTCTTTCAAATGTATCCCAGTCTATGATTGAGTTTGTAGGCAGAGCAAGATACCATGAGGTTGTTGCTCCTTTCAAGGTATGCGGAAACAATCTACAGACTACATATTCATGTTCTCCAACCCTTAGTCCTTCTATAGCCAAGTAAAAGCTTTGCAAATGATCATCTATCAAAATCTTCTCACTTGGATCAAACTTGGGCAACATTTTCTCAAAATCCTGAGGTAAGTCATGTAAAGGGGGTGCCATGTTTAAAGGTGACCTAGCCCTCCAAGCAGGTGGCGGATTCGGTGGGTTGGGTGGCTGATTTGCATTCATGTTTGCCATGAGTCTGGGTGGAGAATGAGGTGGTGAGCGAACAGTAAGGTGTATCTGGGCCCACTTGATTCAAAGGATGAACAACTTCCTATAAGGCTGTTTCTACCAGTTCTTCAAAATCTCCAACCAACACTGCGTCTTCCAATATAGGACGATCTTTCTTCTTATATTCTCTTCTAGGCAAGACAGGAATAATTGATAATTCTCCAATCTTCTTCACATATGCCCTAGTATGTCTTCTCAGATCATTAACTACTTCGTTATCGACAGACTACAGATGCTCTTTACCCTTCTCTTCGGGAATTGGATTGGGAAACAAACTGCTTTTAGAACTATCACCGGTGGAATAATCTCAAGAAAATAAGTTTCCTCGGCCAGCCATGCACTGGCTGCCCTCCTTCTAGCGCCAAAAACTGTTGAGGCCTGGAAAATTGCAGGTAACAACAGTTAGGGATTCTCCCTTGTAAACGTTCCCAACTAGCCCGTTACTGTTTGGTATGGGGAATCTTTTTGGTTTTCGGTCCGGCTACCGTAGGTCAAGTAACAAAAATAAAAGGTTTTACCAGTTACGGCCCGATCCACCATGTATGTTTTTAGTTTTTGTATTTAAGTATGAGACAAGTGTCTATCTAAAAATGCAGATTGACAGAGAATACGAGGAGTGGTCACAATGTGATTCGCAGGTTCTTACCTCTCGTCTTAATTCTCTCGCATCTAAATCACACACAACAAGAAAACACTAAAACTAACTATCTAACCTATCCCTAGGGAGCAAGATTATTATTCATCAATAAGTAATGTATTTTGTGCATGCATTAAGAAAAATCATAGATAGTTGTTACTTATTTCAAAACACATGAACATTTATAGATATATGAACAACCAGATAGCTAATTGTTTATGAACAACATTCATTACTCATAGTGGAAATTTCATAGAATAAACTAGAGCGCATTCTAACAAGAACATAGGTTCAAAGAGTTAGACAATCTCACAGTTAATGGATAACAGCTGAAAACAAAGTAGTTCACATTCAACAAATCCATTGCACAGCATTTGAAACCTTCCACAAAGCTTTCTCCAACAGGAAACTTGTAACTTCTTTATGCAAAAGTAAATAGTTATTCTTACATCATACTATCACAAATCTATCTAGGAAAAATTCCCTTATTCCCTCTAACTCTCCTATATTTATACAAAACAACAAAACCTTTGGGTTGCCCCAACCATTTAATCTCACAATCTTTGTCCTTTTGTGAGTGCTCATAATTCATACAATACGTTACATTTCAGATTAAGACTTACAAGTACTTCATAAAAAGGGACCAGCTCAATAACTGATGAACATTTTCCAAACCTGGGCCTTTGTTGTTATCGATTCTACTTTGTCTTTTGTATATGTCTTCTTTAAAGCAGCAATCATCAAACTGGGTCTGAAAAATCCTCTAGGTCTGTCTGCAATTAAAACAAAAAACTCATCATCAATCCGGACTACATTCAAGATCAACTAACTTTCAATAAAATGTAACCATACTATCAATAAAACTAAGCATCAAATGTGAAGCCCAGTACCGTGTTTTCATCGCGAAACCCTAACTTGATCAAAAATAGAAAACCTCCATCACCCAAGAAATATGGTAAAAGCTCACAAAAACGGCGAGAAAAATTAAGCATCGGGCTGACAAACTCCTCACCGGCAAGAGAAAGCATTGTAGCATCGGATGATCAGTTCACTAAGCTTCCACAATGGTGGAAACCATAAATACTACGACTTCTGCGGCAAAATAAAACGTCGACGAAATAAAACACAAAAAATTGTCATATAAGCATCGGAGATCGGAACCACTACCCATAATGCGTCAGCATAAAAGCTCATTACACAGCCACCATAGCGAAAAATAGATGAACTAAAAGTTTCGCAGTCAACATAAAACATCGACGGTCGGCAACGGGGAACTAGCTAGGAAAACATCGGAAAGATAACGTACTACACAGCCGCAGCAACGGGAAACAATCAGCGTACGAATTCCGCAGTCAACAGAAAACGTTGATGATCGAAAACTTTAATAACTACGGATCGGTGAGTTTAACACTAAGCATCTCCACAGTATCGGTGAGATAAACAACAAAGCCTCTGAAATGGCAGCGTCGCTCGAGACTAGAATTCTGACACTTAGCCAAAACATTCTGATAGCAAAAATAAAGCATCGCAAAGTAAAAAGTTGGTCAATAAAACCAAGGCATTGGGGAAAAAATAGAACTTACCATCGAGACGTTCATTATTTAGCTTCCGCAATGGCGGCTGCGTAGAGAACTACGGCCCTGATTCACTGTTCAACTGACCTCCGAAAAACCAAATAAAAAAAAGGTTAAGTTCCAAAAGACTTTTGGCTGGGCAGTGATAAAAATAGCTTGCTTCACCTCCAAAACAACGGCGACACAAAGAACTAAAACCCCCACTCAATCTTCAACAAACCTCCGATAGCAATAAAACCAAACCATTCGAAAAAAATGTTAAGTTCCAAAGTCAAAAGCATTGGCAGTTTTAGATCATTCTACTTCCGAAATGAATGAAAATAGTTGACCTCACTTCAACTTCAACAATCCAAATTTGTAGCAGAGGGAAAACAAAAACAGAGTTCAGCAATCCAAACAATCCCAGGAAAAATGAAATTAAAAGGAGGGTCCAAAATTTAAAAAAATTGGGAAAAAGTTGCAGCTGCAATAAGTTGTCATGATTTAAGTGTAGCAAAGACTTCATCTTTCTTCTGATTTTGAAAAACAAAATTGCTCCTAAACTAGAGATTGAATATAAAAGAGAAACTGCCATAGTTTGCATGAGTAACAGGAAGCCTAAACGAGTAAAAACCAGAGATAAGGAAGATAAGGCAAGCTAACGGTGTCGCTCGGCACCAAGTTTAGGGACACTTTCCAAAGATTGTTCTTTCCCAATACCTGAACCTTTACTGTCATGGAAACCTGGGATGCAGCGCCCAGTGTCTTCTCTGATCCTGTCAACTTTTCCTTCAGCGTCTGAGATATTGCAGTAGTTGTACTCCGTTTTGGGATCCACATTTGTTATGTTGTTGGAAACATAATCCATAGTTTCTGAGAGAGTGGAGATTCTCCCATTCATCAAATTGTTATTGTTCTGAATTTCAGTGCTGATAGACTAAATCAGAGAGTACATTCTCGACATAGCCTTTTTCATATCTGAGTTTTCATCCCTGATCAAATGGAGTTTATCTTCCATGATTTCCATTTTGATAGCAGGGACAAGGCCGGGGAAGGAAAGGAGATGGGAGGAGGTTGAGACCGGGATGAAACCTACCAAGGATAAATGATTGAGCTTTGAGAGATCACCTGAGAGGATAGGAAAATAAGAGCACGAACGAGCACCAGTGAAGCGAATAGTTATTCACTTACACAACTAATATTATTAAATATTAATACATATTGATATTAATAATTAATAATTAATAAATAGTTATTATTAAACAATTCTAAAATGACGCATCCTTTCATGGATAGTATCCAAAGTGCCTCTACAATTAATATATATATGGCACTCACTTTGTAATCTATGATCATATCTATTCTATCATCAATTTATATATTATTGTGGCTTATTTAATATTCCAAGTCTTTTGGTAATATTAGTTGTGTAAGTGAATAACTATTCGCTTCAAGTGGTATCAGAGCTGATGAAACGTGTCGATATGAACTACTAAGACTTGAGCACAACTTCCGATATGTGGATGAATCAATCCATCCCAAATTGATTTGTTGTGGACTATTGGCATTCCATACTGATATATCGTTAGGATATTTGATCACATTGGTACCGTTATCTTTCGACATTTCCCACTTTTTAGAATATCTATTTTTATGGTTGGGGTGTCGATATGGAATTTTCACAATGTCATTGTCTTTTACGAGTGTCATTTTTTTAGCATTGATTTGAGTAGAAAGTCGTGTTTTCGTCTCTTGAGGTTTTAAGGCTTCGTTTTGTATCTTTTCCAACTTGTTTTCTAACTGCATGTTATCATTTTGAAACTTCTTAATCACTTCTACATGTGATTTTCTGTCATCTTCAGACTTCTTAAGTTGTTCCTTAAGATCTTCATTATGCCTTCTGATACAACGATTTTCTTCATGTTTGTCTAGAAGTTTTCCTTCAATGTCTTCCGTAGATTGTTCTATCTTCCGACTACTTTTCAACTTCTTAATTTTTGTAACTAGTGTCTTGTTATGATTACCTAATCTGAAAATTTCTTCAAAATGGCTTGATAAAATCTTGTTGACTTTTGTCAATTCTAACTTATGTGTCTTCTTACTGTCGTCATACTACTGCTGGAGTTTTTCTTTTTGTTGTTTATGAAGACGTAACTCTGCTCCTTGATTTTCTAACCTCATCCGAATTTGGGCAATTCAACATCTTTTTCCATGATGAGTTTGTTGAGATGCTTTATTTCTTCTTCTAATCCATATGGTGATTTGTTGTCATTTTTTGACTTTTTGATCTAGTCTTCTAGGTTTTGATTATGAATTTTTAAACATGATATTTCTTTATCCTAATCAGATAACATTTTCTTGTTATCTCCTATGGTTCGTTCTACCTGTCGATTCTGATTCCATAAGCGGTGATTCTCATCGTTTTTCCACTCTTTCAACCACTTTTTCGTCTCAACATCGGCTTGTAGACTTTTATTGATCTCCTTGTATTGGTCCAACTCGTCCACTGTTCTTTGTAGTTGTGCCTTCATTTCCGAATATGTAGTAGCCATTGTTTATGACTATGTTTCTACTTCACTTTTGTCTCCGTTTCTTCTAGAAGGGTAGATACAAAAGCTTTAATAATTCTCAATATGTCTCTTTTGGAAAAGACTTTCTTCGACTATTTCTTGTTAGGTCAAATAACCTTTTTTTTCCACAAATAATTATTTTTTTAATAAAATAATAATAAAAATTATTATTATTATTTTTAAACTTAAGTTATATAAAATAATATATAACCTTCCAAATTCTAGTCCTTGACTTTTATTTTTTTCCAATAGTTTTATAAAATGCAAGTAGATTGGGTGGTTGGGAGAAATAAGTGTTACCTTCCCCACCTAGGTTCAAATCCCACTTTAAGAAACTGTGTGGTTTCACTTTTACCCTCTCTTTTTTTTTTACTTTTATCTTTTTTTTTAACCTTTTTTTTTCTTCGTTCTTTTAGTTTTTTTTTTTTTACTTTTTTTTTAACTCTCTTTTTTAAGGGGAGTTATTTTATCATTTTTTTATTTTTATTTTATTTTTTTAAGAACAAAGTCCTATTTTTTTGGGAAACCCAAAAATTCAGAGAAACCTGGGTGATGGCTAAAAGCCAAAAATATGGCCAAAGGCCGACATCTAGCCAACGAGGCTGTGATACCAATGAAGCAAATAATTACTCACTTACACAACTAATATTACCAAAAGACTTGGAATATTAAATAAGCCATAATAATATATAAATTGATGATAGAATAGATATGATGATAGATTACAAAGTGAGTGCCATATATATATTAATCGTAGAGGCACTTTGGATACTATCCATGAAAGGATGTGTCATTTTAGAATTGTTTACTAATAACTAATTATTAATTATTAATATCAATATGTGTTAATATTTAATAATTAATATTGATATTTAATAGTTATTATTAATTATATAATAGTTATTTAATTATTATTTTATGTTCGTTACAACTAGAAGGGTCGAAATCTTGAGGATGAGAAAGCAATTTTTTGCAGAAGAGACAGTTTAAAGGAGGATGGGGGTCAAGTTCAAGGATTGAGGATCCAACACCCAGAGAGGATGCTAGAGAAGGCACATGAAACGAATCACCCATTACAATTCGAGGCCAAAATTTCACAGAGGAACGAAGTAAGATGAGGTAGAGAGTCAAGGCAAGTCTGGAGTTAAGACAGGGTTGGTGGATGAACCCACATGAATGCATTAAATTAAGCATGCAAGCCTGAAGACAAAAACGAGAACCCCCAGCTGGACAATTGTGGGAAATAAATGCATGGGAAGGATGGGTATGAATGGAATTGAGAATAATGCCACATTTAAGGGGGATGTATATGTTCATACTTGGGTTGAAGTGGCTAGAAGGAGAAGCTTCCTTGAGGGAATTCCTAGAAGGGTCAAGGAACCCAGCAACGGTCGGGATTTTTCCCATTGCAAACAATGTAACCAAAATCTAGTTGCACCCGATTATTCACCATTTGGTCTACAAAATGTTTGTTTGTTCAAAGGATGTGAAGGAAATTGACAGCATTGATATCACTGACAAGATTTTTGAAGATTTGGTGTAGCTTGGTGGACAGATTTTCGTAATTCATGATGAGCTTTCGAGCCTCTCTAATGATCAGGAGAACATCTCCAACTACTAGGTCTTTAATTCCAAGAGTGTTAACAATTTCCATCCCCTTCATTAATGCAAGCCATTCTGCATAGTTGTTTGATTTCTTTCCTAATCCCTAAGCATAATCAATCTGTCTGTTTCCCCCAGGGTAAAAAATGACCCCTCCCGCACCTGCCAACCTAGGGTTTCCTTTAGAGGCACCATCGAATAATAAAGAATGACAATCAGCCTTTGTCCACCAACTGTTGAAGATTTCTAGACTCATTCAAACCTGCCATCTTAGATAATTAGTTTTTTTTTTAATAAGGGCCTCCTAGGATTGGATTGGGAGGGAAGAGAAGATCAGAGATCCAACCTTTTTCTTCAAAAGTTAAAGGTTTGAGTTGTATATGTCTTAAACCTTTGGAGAGAAGGGCTTCGATCCATAAAGATTTTTCCGAAGAGGATACTCTTGTAGGAGGAAGGATCGGCTTTTCAAAGATTTCCTTGTTTCTGGTAGTCCAGATTTTCCAACAAATATACTTAGGAAGAGCAACCCATGCTCTGGAGAAATCTAGTTTCTTATATAGAGATCCCTGGTAATAGTATTTCGAGCAGGCGAAGAGGTCTTTCCAATTAGTTGGAAGAATAAGATTAAAATGAATCTCTTTAAGGGTTATGGACCAGACCTCATTAGAAAAGGGGAATTCCATAAAAAGATGCTCGAAAGTTTCTTCCGAAACTTTATAAAAGATGGCATCGGGAAGGTCCTTCGATTCCCCTTTTTTTCAATTCTCAAATGTAAGGATTTTATGATTTGCTAAAATCCAGCAAAAGGAGTTGATTTTGGGAATATCATCCTTACTCCAGACGTTTACCCATATAGCTTCTTTTCTGTTGTTATTTTGGATGGTGGTGTAGCCGGCTTTAACCGTGTAGGTTACCAAATTCCCTCAGCATATGGAGTAAGTTAAATTGAGATGAATCGAGGTTGATCCTTGTAGAATCATTTGCAGCACTGAGTAGTCCATGTTTAAATGCTATGGAACTTCTAGATTTTTCCATCCTGCCCATCTACCATTATTATGCCAATTCGAGATGTCATATATAGTGGATATATTTGGTGATCCATCCAGAGTTTGAGATCCATGAAGGTGTCTAAGTGAAGTGAAGGAGAAGAAGGACCAATGTTGTCTTCCCATAGATGAATCTGTTTGCCATTTCCAAGAGACCAACGCAAGCTATTTTGAATGATGTAAGATTCATTTTGGCATAATCTCCAAATTGGAAAGTCATTCTCAACAAAGGGGAGATCATCAAGGCAACTTTTCCTTTTTCTTCTAAGATATTTTTCCTTAAAATATCCTTCCACCACGCTTTCTTCCCTAAAACAATTCTCCATAAGATTTTGGCTCCCAAGGCAAGATTGATTGTTCCTAAATCTTTGATTCCTGCTCCCTCACAACATTTAGGGTTGCAAACCGTTTCCCAGTTAACTAAGTGAAATTTATTAGTGCCACTAGATCTTCCACCTTTCCACAGGAAGTTTATGAGCTCCTTTGTGATGTCTTGGATTATCGTCTTTGGAGCTAGGGAAATCGAGCAGGAGTAAATAGGGTAGGATGCAAGAATGGAGTTGGTGAGGATGAGTTTTCCTGCAGGATTGAACCATTTTGCTCCCCAAGAGTAATTTTTTTTTAATCTTTTCAACCAGTCCTTTCCAGTCTTAAGATTTCTTTTTTCCCTTGTAGATAGGGACTCTAAGATAATTGAAAGAGTTCAAATTTTTCTTTCCTTCATAACCAAGGCTCCTGGCTATCCTGGCCATAGTTTTTTCAGGGAATTTCCAGCCATAGATTTTGTTTTTAAAGCATTTACTTTTCCATCTGAAGCTTTGAGAAAGATGGATAGGGCTCCTTTGAACCTTTTTGTGATTGTAACGGAGGCCCCTCTAAGAAGGATTGTATCAACTGCAAACTAAGCATGATTAGCATCTTTAACACCTCTGGCAATTTTTAATCCTTTGAGTTCTTTGTTTTCTTGAAGGGATTGCAAATTCCTGCTTAAATATTCTGCTACTATAAAATAGAGGAAATGAGATAAAGGACAGCCTTGATGAAGCCCTCGAGAGGCTTGGAAGAATCCAACAATCCTACAATTGATGAGGGGAGCGATCCAAGGACTGTTGATGCAAACTTTGATCCATCTTGTAAATTTTTTAGAAAAAACTCATTCTGAGCATGATCTCAAACAAAAAGAAATGGTTGACCCTGTCAAAAGAATTTACCATATCCAACTTAATTTCCATACCTTTTTGTTTGTGTTCCAGGTTGGAATGGATAGCTTCTTGAACAACGATTATACTATCCATGATATGTCTGCCAATGATGAATCCTCCTTGCGTGTCCGAGATAATTTTATCCATGATCTTTTTCATTCTAGTGGCGAGAGTTTTGGTGAAAATATTATAGGAGGTGTTGCATAAGGAGATATGCCGAAATCTTTCTATCAATAGGGGATTTTTTTTCTTTAGGGATCAAGGCCAAAAAAGTGGAGTTTGTGGCTCCTCTGATTTTGTCTTTTTTCCTAGTCCACTTTAGCATTCTTCTTAATTATTCTTTGATGATGTCCCATGAATCTTGATAGAAGTTGATCGTGGATCCATCTGGTCCCGGGGATTTGTCAGGATGAAGCGTCCATATTGCTTCAATAATTTCATGGTCTATGATAGGTTTTTCAAGATCCTCATTCTCTTTGACAGAAATATTGGGGTGAATACCTGAAAGAAGACCAGCTTGGGAGATAGGGTCTATATCTCCACTATCTAAATATAAAATATTGAAATGTTGTAGAGCCAATTTTTTTATAGCGTCTTTACTAGTGATTTTTTTATTGTTGCTATCTTTCAATTCTTTGTTGAAACTGAAGCTCATTCTAATCTTTGTTTGTTTATGAAAGTAATCAGTATTCTTATCTCTCACTTTTAGCTAAAGTTGGTGAGATTTTATTCTCCATATCTCTTCCTCATGTCTGGATGCTTTTAAAATTTCAAGGTTTATAGCTTTTTCCGGGGCAATGGATTCATAAGTAATCTCTTCACGTTCTATTTTTTAGTGGAGAGAGTCAAGTCCTGCTTGGAGATTGTTTTTTATGATGGAGGGTTCAGTGAAGGAGGAGGTGACCCAATTTTTCAAAGTGGAATGGACAACCCTGAGTTTTGATTCCCAGATGAAGCTAGGAGAACCAGAGAAGGTGGATTTCCAAGTTGAATGAAATATATCGAGAGTCTTAACATTTTGTATCCAAATAGGGTTGAATATAAATGGGATAAGGCCAATATTAGTGAGAGGGGAAAGAGAAAGGGAGATAGGCTTGTGATCAGAGGTTGCTGAAGAAATAATGTAAGAAGACGGAAGTAAATATTTTTCAAGGAGGGAAGTATTTACTAGAAAACGATTAAGTCTTGTGGCAATGTGGCCTGGTCCTGTTCGCTTGTTGTTCCATGTATATTTCCCATTTTGGGGAATGGGATCCAAAAGGTCTATATCATCCATCAAATCTTCAAGATTTTTTCGAAAGGGATCCCTGATGATCGTGCCTCCTCTTTTTTCCATACTTGATTTCGTAGTGTTGAAGTCCCCAGCTATGATAATGTCTTTCCCTTGTAGCTCCGTATTTATTGAGAGTAAGGAGTCCTAGAAGGCCATCGTATCTCTATAATGTGTAGGTCCATACACATTAAAAATAAATATCGAGTCTTGATTGCTTTCATTTTGAATTTCTACTAAGATCCAATAATTGTTTTCTTTTGCTAGTCTGATTTTGTATTTATCTTATCTTCAAAGAGTAAGGAGTCCCAGAAGGCCATCGTATCTCTATAATGTGTAGGTCCATACACATTAAAAATAAATATCGAGTCTTGATTGCTTTCATTTTGAATTTCTACTAAGATCCAATAAGTGTTTTCTTTTGCTAGTCTGTTTTTGTATTTATCTTATCTTCAAAAAGTTGTAATTCCACCTGAGGCGCCTTTGGAGATAATGACATTTCCAAGAATTTTTTTCCAAAAGAGGCATGAAAGATTCATTACCTCTTCTTCTGACATGTTAGTCCCTTGAATAAGAAGAGTGTCTAGTTTCTCGTATTTTAAGATTTTTTCAGGACTTCCACCTTGATTGAGCCTCCCAAACCTCTGCAATTCCAAGAGACTATTTTCATTATTTCTTGGATGTATGAGATCTTGCTTGGGATCTAAAATCTTTGATTCCATAAGATTTGACATTGTGAAAAAGTTTTGTGTCTTCTATGCTTAGTTGTCTTCCTGGTTCCAATTCTCTCTATGTCTATTGCTCTCGATTGGTAAAATTAGCTTACTTTGCAATCATATATTCTGGTGTTTATTGCTTTAACAAGCTCAATAAAAACATTTGTTATTATTTAGGCAGGTGTGAAATTGTGCTACTATTATTTGGGACATTTCGTTTGAAAATCAGACTACGATAGATGATAATGCGAATAGAACGTGGGAAAGATGCAAGATTGTATTTAGATTTGACGCAAGCCTTGGAATCATTTTTTTTCATGAAGCCATTCACTAACCATTTATTAGTTTTTAAACTACTTTTTAAACAACTTTTTACCATATTTTAAATCCAAACAATCTCTTTTTAAGTGGCTTGTAATTTTATAAATTTTATAAATTTTATTTTATTTCATAAGTTGAGAGTTAAAAATATGTGTACAAAGGGTCAAATTTCTTATAAAGAGGACAACGACATTTTCCACATTAAACAAACATTATTTTTTTCTTAACTCTTTTCCTATGAAGCATGGGTTGTTTAAGAAAGGACAAATAATTTTGTTTTATTTTGAAGGGTATTTTGGCATTGAAAATTTAATTCGGAAAATAATGTTGTGCCTGGTTTAAAAAAAAAAGGTTTATCAATACTTTTTTAACGAGTTATTGGTTAGGACTTCATTTCTTATTATTTTAGTGGTTGATTTTAATAACTAGCATTTGCACCAAGAGGTGTAAAGAAACGTCAAGAGGGTAAAAATATTGAGTCTTTTTGCAACTAAACCTTTTTGACTTACCTTGGGAGATTGGAAATTACATTTTAATAATGCTTTTGTGGGTACTACTGACTCAACTTACGATTTTTTTCTTATTTTGACAAATAGTTTTAATTGAATCTCTAATTTTTATAATTAAACGTACGAATCCTTCTGTTGAATTTAGTCTTTAACTTTAATACCATTTATTAAAATAGTAAATTGGGATCGAAAAGTCTAAATGAAACTAATATCCAAGGAAATCCCACCATATGTTCCAAATCCCTAGCAATTCCTCAATGTTGGCATAGTTAGCTGATTCGAAACTAAGTTGAGCATCACATTTATAATTCTCTATTTCGTTTTTAGCTAACCTATGCCAGATGTGGATGTAAATGTGGACCTTGGCCTCAATAGCCAACGGTTGTCTAATTAACTGATCCACGTCTTGAATGGTAATATGATCGAGCCCTTGGATTTTCTCCCTTGCTTCATCTCGTCGGTGTTCAACCTGTCCGATCATCAATCTTGGAGGACAGGCATTTTCAATAAGATCTATTGTGGGAAAAATCAAAGTCTCCATGATACTATCAACATCATACCATCTTCTTCCACACATGGCTTGTGCATTCTTAATAGTCTCTTCAACCGTCTCATTAAGATCAAGCCAAGAACGCAATACTGTTCTGACTTTCTTTAGTTAAAAGTTGCTGAGGATGATGATTTTTTTTGGCTTGTCCTTCATGTACCTTTGCCAGTCTATAATGTCATCATAAGCCTTGGAAGCTTTCTCCCTCTTTTCCACCTGATCTTCAAGCACAAGAGCCATCTGACCAAAAGCAATATGGGTTTCATAAATATCATTTAAAGTGTGGAACAAGTCAATTATTAAATCATAATGCTCCTGATTTGTCCTGATAGCCAACTCCTTGAATTCTTGTTGTGAAAACCTGGAGAACGAAGAGGAAGCTGCACTTGTAGTTGCATCTTCACATTGCTTTTCAAGTGAGGCTATTCTCTATGTAAAAGAAACATTTGCAGTCTTCTCATTTTGCAGCTCAACCTGAAGAGAAGCACTTTTGACCTGTAGTTCATTATACTTATCCTCAGATGTCTTCATAAGATCAGCAACATGAGCCTCGTCTTCCCTTTTAGTCTTCTCAAGTTCTTCCTTTAGTTGGGTTATCTCTTGTTTCCTGCTGTCAAACTCTCTATTTAACGTGTTAACAACATCAAGGTTGGCACCTGCGAATGAACCCAAAGCAACAGTTGTATCTGTCACATCTACCTGTGGGTCACCAGACTACTGAGTCCAAACTATTTGGTCAGAAATAGATACATCCATCCCACTTAGATCCCTAGTACTCTTTTTGCTCTTTTTGACCACTGCTTTATCAAACTTGCTATAATAATAATCTCGAAGAGAGATGACAATGTATTCATCAAACTCAACTCTTGGATTAGTGGATGCAGAAGTCTCAATCACTGTAGACACCAAAGAGGATGTGTGGGTAATGATAGGAGAGGGCATGGTCATGGTAATCTGAGTGGTGAAAGGAGAAATGTTTTGAATATGGTCTACTTGAGAGATTGAAGAGAAGAGTGGGTTGAAGATTCGAAAGATGGGAAGTGGAGATTGACAGCTGGAAGTGGTGAGGAAGAGACCAAAACCTTTTCAGTACCAAATGTTGTTGATAGAATAACTAAGGGTAGGTGTAGGGGAATCTTGAAAATTAGTGCTTCTGAAATAGCAGGTAGTGACATGGAGGTTTGCACAGCAACACATGTGACAATGTATTCATTAAACTCATCTCTTTGATCAGTGGATACATAAGTCTCAATCACTGTAGACACTAAAGAGGATGTGTGGGTAAAGATAGGAGAGGGCATGGTCATGGTAATGTGAGTGGTGAAAAGGGAAATGTTTTGACCATGGGTTACTTTAGATATTGAAGAGAAGATTGGGGTTGAAGATTCGAAAGATGGGAAGTGGAGATTGACAGCTGGAAGTGGTGACGAAGACACCAAAACCTTTTCAGTACCAGATGATGTTGACAAAGTAACTGAGGGTGGGTGTAGGGGAATCTTGAAAATTGGTGCTTCTGAAATGGCAGGTAGTCACATGAGGTTTGCACAATAGGACATGTGACAAATACAAATGGGGAGGTCAGAGCCTCATACAATTGAGACAGTGCAGGTGATATGGGTGCTCCAGCAAGCAAGGTAGACAAAGTTTGAATGGATGAAAGGAGCAATGTTGAAGACGAGGAGCTAGAAACAGAAGAAGATTGTGAAGCTATAGAGACAGGGATAAAATATTTCTTACCATCACTATTAAGCAGATCTGTGAATGATTGCAAATGTTGATCCACCTCTTCAGTGACAAGTGCAGAGGCTATCACGTCTTCTTCCGAGTCTAAATCATCCAAATTGATAGTAGGATTTGTAGAGGAAGAAACTTTCACCTTCAATCTTTTGAATGGATTTTGTTTAGCCATTTCTTGAATATCAGTTGACTAAGTGACTGCAGCAATCATCAGGATATGAGTAACAGTATGAGCAGTTGTAGCTTCCTGAGTATCTAGCACAGAGGTCATCATTTTCGGCTTCTGTCTTGACTGTGTTGAGGTATGTATTAAGGATTTGAGCTGCTGTGCAATTGTTACCTCTGGAAGGTATTCCATTAGGCCTTTGCCCTTGTCTCCATCCGGATGAGTTGCCACTGATTGATTTTTTGTTGCTTAGGCCTCCTTTTCTTCTCTATCATTTCTTACTTTCTCCAAGAGGCCAACCTGCAGTGCCCTGTAACCATGAATCCTCTCTTTCAGTTCCTTTTGATATTGCAAGATGTGGGCTTGGTCATCCTTGGTTTTGCCTCTAGCCAAGACTTCAGAAAATGTATTAACACCTTGGTAAATGGAATCATTGGGAAGTTCCTCATGCACATAAGCAATTTTGATATGGTACTGCTTAAAGTGGGCATCGAGGTATCCCTTGGGATCATGTTTCCTCTTGGTGGAAAAACTGAGCTTCAAGGACTGTATCTGTTCACCCAATACTGCAGCCCAAGTTGAAGTCGGGATAACCAATGATCCAAGGTTCAAAGGGAATTTGGGCCAAGCTTTTTTCTTAGGGCCAATGAGCCTCCTGTAAACCCCATCATTGATAGTCTAGAAAGCCACTTCTTCTAGGACCAACCTGTCAGGGACAATTTTGGGTAGCATATGAACAATGTTGCTACCCCAAATTATGATGCATGAAAAAGACTCACCAACGTACCAGTCACCCATTGTAGCAATCAAAGTTGTGGCTTGAGCTGAAAATGCGGGAGCTTTCTTATTGAAGATTGAAAAATAGATGCTACCAAGGAATTGTTCACATATACCATAGAACATGGGTACATAGTTAGTATCCCACAATTCTGAATAATAAATGGGCACCGGGGGAGCTGGTAAAGTCCAGTTCCATCCCAAATCAGGATATTGGAACTCAGTGCAAAATATATCATAAATGAAGGTTGAAAAGAAGAAATTGGGTTTCTTTCTAACAGTGGCCTTCTGGTAGTCTTGGATGGATTTTTTGAGTTCTAGTGACAAGATGGATGCCCACGGGAAAGAATCGTCAGTTGCTAAAATAGATGAGCTACTGGAGCCCATTCAGCCTTGAACACAAAACCATTAGGAAGGCCATACAGTCTGCATAACATAGCTGCCAATAAGGAATAGCCTTCTTTGAACCAGGTAACATGGTAAAGGTCGTCAGACCTCTACGAGAATTTACTAGGGTGGTGCATCCAAGATTTTAACATTTCATCGAAATTGAACCTAGTTTTGGTGGCTTTTGCAAATTCTACGGTGAGCGGTTGTCTTATTGGTTTAAGGCCATATGCTCTGATAAATACCTCGGGACGAAATTTGGCTAGCTGTGACCCTTCACTATCGTTGAAAGAACGGTCTTTGGGGTTTTCATGTTCTACAATCCATTTGACCGCATCATTGTAGGGGAGGATAGCAAGTCTAGAAACAATAGAGTGAAGTCCAGAATCCTTGATTGTTTGGTAAGCCAACTGGTTGTCTTGGATATCAAAAAAATCATCATTATCAAAAATTGCATAAACCCTAGGCCATGCAATCTGGAAGGTATCAGTGATTCTGCCACTAGTATCTGAGAAAATACCAAAGTTCAGGTCCTTGGTTAACATATCCTTTTGGAATTTTTTGCAATGGGTAATTCTTGCCATTGTTGGAAATTGGAAAAACTTCGTTTAAAACAAAAAACAACGGGAAGCGAGAAATCAAAACTAATTCAGGATTGACTACAATAATAAATTGAATGAAGAAATGACCAAGACACTAACCTGTAATCGAATTAGACTGTGACGACATTGTTTGGTAAAAACATAGAGAAAATTCACGCAGCACAGTTATTCGCAACAGTAAAAAAATGGTAAAGAAATTGTAAAAGACCATGCTATATATAGAATTTTCGCGGGTGAAGTTAGGACCGTAGGATTAGAAAAATGGACGGACGAGATTAAATATGGCGGGATGCAGGATCATAACACGAGATTTAAATGTCATTAACCATCCCGCACCCTGCATTCCAAAATTTCAGGATGTGGGATACAGTAAGACAAAAGAAACGAAGTTTTATTCAATATTTTCCGAAACCCACATCCCGCAATTTGCGGGTTGCGAGACCACACAACGAAATAAATCAATCAAACTACACTTGCATCCCGCATCCCAAATTTTACGGATGCGGGTTGCGGGATGACACATAATACTACCATAATACTTAATAGTATTATGTGTCATCCCGCAACCCGCATTCTGAAATTTCGGGATGCAGGATGGAAAACTTGCAAATAATAAATTTCAAGCTCCCGCAAACTGCATTGCGGGATGGGGGATTCAGGATGCAAGATGCGGAATAAAATAATATTTGCAAAAGATAGTCTTTCACAACTCGACCAAAAGCAAACAAATCATGCACAAATTCCAAAAATTCAACTAAGTTAGACTAAAGAAACCATGACAAATGTTATGGGGATCCCAAAACAACTTAATAAATTAAATACCATTTACCTTTGTATGTGTAATTGTGTCTCCCGTGTTTTGGATAACATGAGATCTGTTGTAATGAGATATGTTGGATAACATGTTCTTGTCTTTAATTAGTATTACTTCTTGGATGTATTGAATATTTTTAATCTTGTTCATAAACCTTATATAATATTTGCTTTGAGATTTATTTCAACTTGGTTGTAGAGATTGATGCTAACTTGAATAGTTGTGGGGTAAGAAAATAAATCACTTTTATCTTTATCTTTTTCAATTATCGAAACCTGGTTACATGTTGTATATTGATTTAGTCAAGTGGGGAGTCGATCATTGAAACCCTAAAGACAGTTTTCCAATGACCAGTATTGAAGAACGACAATGAAAGATATATCAGGAAAGGTTTATAGTTTTTGAAACATTTTAATGCTTTGCAATTGAATAAGATAACACTATTAGTTATGTAATTTTTATGGTTTTTTATTAAATTTGTTTTTATCAATTTTGAGTTATTCTTCAGTATTTGTAGTATATTGATTATAGGTTGTAGATGTATTAAATATGTTGATTTATGTATTGATTTTGCATTACAATCTTGACATATCAAGTGTGCAATGAGTAATTATTTCCTAGCTATCAATTGTATATCATAACTGGGCTACTTAAAACTCCGTTTAAAACAAAAAAAGAACGGGAAGCGAGAAATCAAAACTAATTCAGGCTTGACTACATTAATAAATTGAATGAAGAAATGACCAAGACACTAACCTGTAATGGAATTAGACTGTGACGACGTTGCCTAGTAAAAACGCAGAGAAAATTCACGAACGCAGTAATTCGCACTAGTAAAAAAATGGTAAAGAAATTGTAAAAGACCAAGCTATATATAGATTTTCCGTGGGTGAAATTAGGACCGTAGGATTAAAACAAATGGACGGCCGAGATTAAATCTGGCGGGATACGGGATCATAACGCAATATTTAAATATTATTAACCATCCAGCACCCCGCATTCTGAAAGTTTGGGATGCGGGATACGGGAAGACAAAAGAAACGAAGTTTTATTCAATATTTCCCGAAACCCGCATCCTGCAATTTGTGGGTTGCGGGTTGCAGGACCACACAACAAAATAAATCAATCAAACTACACTCACATCCCGCATCCCAAATTTTATAGATGCGGGTTGCGGGATGACACATAATACATAGTATTATGTGTCATCCCGCAACCCGCATTCCGAAATTTCAGTTCCTTATTATGTGTCATCCCGCAACCCGCATTCCAAAATTTCAGTTCCTTTTGATACTATGACAAATGTTATGGGGATCCCAAAACAACTTAATAAATTAAAAAATGGTTACCTTTGTATGTGTAATTGTGGCTCCCGTGTTTTGGATAACATGAGATCTGTTGTAATAAGATTTGTTGGATAACATGTTCTTGTCTTTAATTAGTATTACTTCTTAGATGTATTGAATATTTTTAAGCATGTTCATAAACCTTATACAATATTTGGTTTGAGATTTATTTCAACTTGGTTGTAGAGACTGATGCTAACTTGAATAGTTGTGTGGTAAGAAAATAAATCACTTTTATATTTATCTTTTTCAATTATCCATACGTGGTTTCAAGGGACATTGAAACCCTAAAGAACAGTTTTCCAATGACCAGTATTGAAGAACGACAATGAAAGATATATCAGGAAAGCGTTATAGTTTTTGAAACATTTTAATGCTATGCAATTGAATAAGGTAACATTATTAGTTATGTAATGTTTTATGGTTTTTTATTAAATTTGTTTTATCAATTTTGAGTTATTCTTCAGTATTTGTAGTATATTGATTATAGGCTGCGGATGTATTAAATGTGTTGATTTATGTATTGAGTTTGAATTACAATATTGATATATCAAATGTGCAATGAGTAATTATTTCCTAGCTATCAATTGTATATCATAATTGGGCTACCTAAAAGCTTTCACGATTACTATTTGAGTTTGCTGAGACAGTTTAGTTTAGAAGACAAATATTTCAAATTTTCTTGGATGTTTTTTGAAACAAAAGTAGATATTTTACATGAAGAAGTGACCAAAGAAAAACAATACATTTATACAACAGACAATGAGAAGATTCAACCACAATTTCGTTTTAAAGACTTTGAAGTAAGTAAGCTTTCCTCTTGTTCCTATTTTTACCCTCTCGCCCAAAAGCAAACAAATCATGCATAAATTCCAAATATTGAACTAAGTTAGATCAAAGAAACGATGACAAATGTTATGGGGATCCCAAAACAACTCAATAAATTAAAAAACAATTATCTTTGTATGTGTAATTGGGGCTCCTGTGTTTTGGATAACATGAGATCTGTTGTAATGAGATATGTTGGATAACATGTTCTCTTGTCTTTAATTAGTATTACTTCTTGGATGTATTGAATATTTTTAAGCCTGTTCATAAACCTTATATAATATTTGCTTTGAGATTTATTTCAACTTGGTTGTAGAGACTGATGCTAACTTGAATAGTTGTGTGGTAAGAAAATAAATCACTTTTATCTTTATGTTTTTCAATTATCAAAACCTGGTTTCATGTTGTATATTGATTTAGTCAAGTGGGGAGTCGATCATTGAAACCCTATTAAACAATTTTCCAATGACCAGTATTGAAGAACGACAATGAAACATATATCAGGAAAGCTTCATAGTTTTTGAAACATATGCAATTGAATAAGATAACACTATTAGTTATGTAATGTTTTATGGTTTTTTATTAAATTTGTTTTATCAATTTTGAGTTATTCTTCAGTATTTGTAGTATATTGATTATAGGCTGCAGATGTATTAAATGTGTTGATTTATGTATTAAGTTTGCATTAAAATCTTGACATATCAAATGTGCAATGAGTAATTATTTTCTAGCTATCGATTGTATATCATAACTGGGCTACTTAAAAGCTTTCATAGTTACTATTTGAGTTTGTTGAGACAGTTTAGTCTAGAAGCCAAATATTTAAAATTTTCTTGGATCTTTATTGAAACAAAAGTAGATATTTTACATGATTAAGTGACCAAAGAAAAACAATACATTTATACAACAAACAATGAGAAGATTCAACCACAATTTGGTTTTAAAGACTTTGAAGCAAGTAAGCTTTCCTCTTGTTTCCTACGTTCGACATATCGATTGCCTTGCATTCGAGAGTATCTAGAAAAAGAGAAAGGTGGAGAAATGCGTAGGCCTGAAAGAGATGTAATTCTTGATATTGCAGTGAACGTAAGCCCTTGTCTATCAATGTTTCCAATATCTATTGTTACATTTTGTAGGGTCATACCTTGGGCTTTATGAATTGTTAAACCCCATGCCATTCGAAGTGGTATTTGTCTACGGGATCCTCTTGTTATTGTAGATATTGGAACATAAGTAGGATTAGAAGAATCCCATAAGGGTCCTTTGTAATGAGGAATTCGACAACATCAAACGATGGCAATGTAGGAGGTTTCTCATTTGAGTTGTAGACAATATGAATGACTTTTCCAAGCGAGCCGTTAACAAGTCCTGCTTGAACCCATAGATTAGCAGTTAACATGACTTGTTGACCAATAGCAAGAAGGACCTTTAATGCCAATTGTTCGTTATCAATGGATTGATGGGAATTTTGGTTCCTTTGTTCTGCAAAGCAATGGGAATTTTGGTTCCTTTGTTCTGCAAAGCAATGTGTAATTGGCATATTAAGTTGTTTCAACATGTGTTTGTTGTGCAGTGCAACAAAGCTATTTGTGGGATACAAATGGATAGATTGTTCAAATGAAGAATTTTCAACATGTGAAAGGCATGAGGTTGTTCTTGTCATTAGGAGTGCCCAGTCTTCAACAGTTGGTGTTGCATTTTGAAGGTTTAGCAAGAGTTGTCGAAAGGCAGTTTGAGAAGGACTATTTCCTTGTTGTCGAAAAATTGTTTCGAGCGTGATAAAAGTATCAAATGTACGCCAAAGAGTAGTTCCAATAGATGAGCCTGCATACATGGGGATGCCTTTTACAGGAGGCAATTGTCCGAAGTCACCAAGAAGAATTATGGAGAAACCACCAAATGGGATTGTACACCAAGAAGAAAGCTTGATGTAAGCGTGCATCAATTTGAGTTAATAGTTTTGGGCCAATAAAGCTCATTTCATCTATGAGAACATAACGAATATGGCGAAGTTCTTCTTGACGTTTTTAAAGGGATTGGCCTTCAAGAGGGTGAATTTCACCAATGGGTATTTGAAGAGCATAATGTATTGTAGATGCATGTATGTTAAAAGAAGCAACACCAGTTGGAGCAAGGAGAAGAAGCGGGGAGGCATTTTGTTCATATGCAGTTTGAAGTGCAAATTTGAGGCAAGATATGAGGTAAGATTTTCCGTTGCGTGCAGTACCTTGAATCACCAGTTTTAGCGGTTGAGCATATCTAGTGCTTCTGAAATGGGACATGACAAGATCAAAGGCTATGCGTTGTGTGGGAGACAAGGAATTAGGCAAATTGTAGAAGGATGGGATGTCTTCATGTAGTTGGATGCACAAACGATTGAAGTCAATGAATGATGTTGTTGTCTCATGCAAATGGGTGGGTATATTGTTATGTGACCAATTGTGATTTTTGTCTAATTCGCGATGGCCAAGCATTTCAAGGTCATTAACTTGGATGTTATTCCTTGGTCTCATTTGAGAGAGAAGTTCCCATTCATCCATGGTATGGGGAAACGAAAAGGTAATAGCATCAGAGTTTGAATCAGTGGATAGAGGTGTAGAGGGTTCTTCTTCTGCACATTCAATATGCCACACAACATATGTGCGTTTAATGTGATGCCAATGATAAATAATTTCAGAAGGTGTGGTTCCAATATCATGAGGGATGGACCGAAAAGGTTTGTATAGAAGAAGTTCACTCCAACAAAACTATTCAAAAGATGAAGAATTAGAGGGAGGAATGGAAGTGAAATGTGGATAGACTCTAACAATTTTGTCACACAAGTTTTGTTTCCATGGATTTTTTTTCCTATTAGACGAGAAAGACCAACAATGAGCAGCTTCAAGTAGAGTTAGATGTTCAAGAGTAATGGGTCTCTGCATGTAAATAAAAATGAAGGGGGGCGTTGCACGGGTGTTATTAGTGTCATTAGAAACACGACGGAAGGCAGGTTGGCTCACATTTAAGGAAAAGAAGTGACGGCTACAAAGCACAAGAGGAAGTTTTTACAGCATGTGACACGTTTCTTGTGCACTAATGTCTCTTTTTGCAACTGTTTGTGCAAGAAATTGTTTGATTGGCTGAAGAATGGGGCTATCACTTGGTGCAACATGTGTATGGTGAGAGAGAATTGCATGGTAGGTTGCTGATTTTGGCTCTAATTTTGATCATACTTTGAAATGTATTTGAGAACAACATGTTTACAAAGAACAAGTTGGAAATCAACGTTAGCCCTCCATATTGAAAGCATGGTAGGGTTGTGGATATTTAGAAGGGGATCGTTTCTTGCAGGATTGTAGGTTTTATGTCCATTTGGATCAATGAATAGCGAAGAAGTAACTTGTAGCTCATATGGAAAATCATAGGGACATTGAACATATGTTCCTTTTTTGCGAAGGCAAGTTGACTCTAAACATTTGGTGTGCCTTTGAACAAAATTGACAAGTTTTCATAGTCAGCTGAGTAGTTTGATGCAAATATCGATGGTGATGCAAGACTGCATGGATCATTTGTAGTAGAATGGTGTGACCCAGATGTGTACAACTGGGAATTACAAGGATTCCAAGTTGTCACATGTGTGTCAAAAAAAAAAATTGCAGCTTCAACTGCAACATCATCTTCCCAATCTAACGTATCCATATTTGGTGCATTTGCCAACCAAATAAAACCATGAATGTGTGTGGATCCTCTATGCTGCCATTCATATCTTCATGGGAGGAAAAATCATATATTAGAAATAAATTGTATAAAGTGAAAAATTCCAAGAGAAAAATAGGAAGGAATAGATGGTATAATACCTGCACCAATAATTCGTTATATGAAAACCTTTTTGAAGCACCTCTTCAAGAAATGTTTTGAATCTATTGTGCATGTATTGTGATTTAATATGTGGATTTGATGTTATGTTGCGAACCTTCCATTGATAGTCTTGAGCTAAACCACTAGGACGTTTAGTAGGCATTAGAGCATGCAAATCTGGCCATTTTGTGTCAGCTGCACTAAGGGTGAAGAAGGACGTTTGTGTACCTTGTTGATTATCCTAATTCTCAGTTCGGCTCTACTTTTGTTCCAATACAAACATGTTCCATGTAATGAAGACCCAAATCTTGCGACCTACTCACCAATTTTCTCAATAGGAATGTCTTGCAATTGGTTGACAAGCTCAAGTACTGTGGGCGGTAGTGAATCTTCAAGATTTTTTTTGACAAAAACAAAGGCAGTACCATTACTTCGATGACGCATAATTAGATTGTATATGTAGTATCAGATGCGAGGATGTTGGCTAAATCTGTTGTCATGATTGCGAATGAGGTGAAGTGCATATTCGTGCATATCAACCTCATGAATGCATGGTTGTAATAACATTGTTGTACCTGTGGGAAACAAAGTTGGAAAATCCATGGAAAGAAGGCCTTCTGTATTGTACTCATTGAGAGGGTACATTTCTATAGGGAGCCAATCAATGGAAGGTGGTAGTGGGATATTTGGTATGTGTAAAAACTGTCTAATTTCTTCAACCTTAGTTCTAGAATTAGTTTGTGTTGAAATAAATGATGAGGATTCCAACTCATAGGGTTCAAATGAATTTGGTGGTTGATATGTATAGGACAAGCTTTGCTGATGAGATAATGTAGCATTACTATTAAGATGCGGAATCAAAGATGAAATCTCTGCTAAAATAAGCTAATGCAATTGGGTTGACTTGTACGTCCTTGTAGTATGGATTGTTTGCCATTTTGAATTGAAGGGTAGTAAGAACATGTGTTCGACTAACAAACAGTTCATATGGAGTGTTTGTAGAATTGCATTTTCGAATAACGAGGATGTCGAGTTCTGATACTGCATGTGGTAGGTATGTGGCAATATTGGAAATGTCTTGGGGGAAGCAAATAGTATGGCCAAAGTATTTATATTGACCACCACGAGCATGTGTCACTTGCAAGATTGGGTTAGCACAACTAATCAACATTTCTTCAACCTATATAAGTACTGCAAGGACAACTGGTTGGTTGCCTGGATCCATATTGTTTTCCAATGAAAAGCGATGGCCTTTTCGTTCTAGAATACAATGAGAACCAGCATATGAACCATGGAAATTTTTTGTTACAATACTAGGGTAACATTCTTTGCAAATTGAGCAGACATGCATATCAACTAGTTGGTCCATTTTTTTACGAAACTATTGATGTGCATCATTGAGGTGGTTGTTCAATGGATTTGGCATAGGAGATGGAAGTGAAGCTGAGTAGACATGTTCCGCAAGATAAATTGAAGAAGACATATACACAGGCAAACAAGCAGCCCTGTAAATAAGACCTTGTTTCTTGTTGTTTTTATCTCTATTTTGTGCATATACAACTCTTCTTCATGCATTGGCTTGTTCATTGCCATGATTTGGCATAATGCCTACAAGAAAATTGTAAACTTGTTAAACACTTAGAAGCTTTGATTGTTAGCGGCGACACATTATGTATATGTATTAACTGCAAACAATATGGATATAAAGCAGAAGATAAAAAACAAATGTTAATTCATTGCATATGGGGAAGTAATAATGTAGCTTAAAATAATATAACTGGAGGAAATTTTGTTTTTCAAGTTGTAGCTTGATAATTGTAAAAAAACTCAATATAGAAGAACAAAGTGTAGTGTGAGAAAGTATATATGAAAAAAAAAGTAACTGTAATTATTGTTATGTACAAAGTAATGAAAAGTTGTGCTCATAAACAAGAGAACAAAGTTGTTCATTTTATAAAAAACAGAATAGCAAAATAGTATTGTATTTAAAAACTACCATATAGGTTTTATCAAAAATTTGCATAATAAATGGTAAGTGATAGCTTGTACATTGGAAGTATGAGACTGCAAGAAAGTGGTGCTATAAGAGAGTTAAAAAAAATACCCTGCTATGTTGAACAATGAAACAAGGAGTTAAAATTGAGAATTGACAACATTCATTATAAACAATGAAGAATGGTTAAGTATCAAGTTGAAAAAATGTATATATTTATGTGTCCATCTGAAAATGCCATTTATGTGTTTTCAACCATGAGAATTACAACTTTTAGGCATGCAACTCCGCAGAAGGTCTATGTTCTAACTGAAAGAGTAAGAAGTGTTTTTTTGTTGTAGATCCTCTGCACTATTTCATCAAGTGATGTTGTGTCAGTTGAGAGAAGACATAGATCTTTTGCAGAAATTCCCATGAGTTGGTTTGAAGCATCATCGAATGCTATCACACCATGAAGGTATCTAGTGACATCTTCCAAGTCAACCTTTAGTATATATCGATAGTCACATTCAAGAAACTCTCCATCACATTTAGCACAATGCCAAATGTCTCTAACTTTGTGGGCAATGTTTTTCATGCATTGTATTATGTCAACAAAAAGAGGGCATGCAAGGAAATAAAAGTCATCCATGCTAACATTTGTGATGGTTGCTACAAGAGAGTACCAAACAGGTTTTTCAGATGATTGAAGAGTTTGTAAGTCATTGATGGTAATGACTTTACGAGAACCAGAATGAGATGCATTAAACTTTTGGCTCAACGATGGTGATGCTAAACAAAATCCATTATCATGAAACCATTTTTGGAGAACTGAAGTATCTTCAATTTTTGGGTTTATAAAAATAGTAGTGTTGGAAATAGTTCCAACAGTTTTTCCATTAAAATCTATAACACGACCAGCTTTGATTGCTACAGCTGGAGGCGTAGGTAAACCTCGTAGGTTGGAAAGCTCTGCTCCTTCAATTTGGCAATGCTCTCCCCAAAGTGTTATGTCAATACTATAGCCTGACATGTAACGGAGTCCAATAGGGTGCTTAACAGTCTCAACACCATCTCGTTTTCGTATTGTGGATGTAGGAGAACCTGAAATGACAAGGCCAACAAGGTCTACCATGGAATTGACGGGTATACTCTGTATCTCCTGAATAGTTTTAAAGTTAAAGCAATAAAAAGGTATTAAGGGATATTCATTTAAGCATGGTTGGATGGTTGAGGAGGAACATAGAAAAATATCATTACGGCTTTTCAAATGGTTGAAAATTGGATTGGATGCTTTCACTGTGCCATTTGATGATATGTACACTATTCCTATATGTATTTGGTGATACAAAGAGAGTGCCAATTCATTGAATGCAGATATATGTATTTCATCGTGTGAAGCATTAACAATGTCAAATCCAAAGATTTTTCCAGACCCTCATTGGTTTCCATGTTCATGTAGCTTTGTCTTGGCAATAACTCGACCTTGAATGTTCCAAAATTTGTCAAAAGAGGAGAGTGATGTGAATGGAATAGTTGATGCAGCCAAGGCAGGGTTTTCATCTACTGAGCTAGGATTCACTGGAACAGAGGAACAACTCTACGAGGGAGAAGGTACAGGTAAGTGGTAAGGTACAGGATCTCTAATAATTGTTGCATCCACTATGACAACTTTGAGTGCAAGCAATACAATAGTCATGTGAGAAGAAGTATGTTAGAGTTCAATGGGATAGAAAAACCTTGGATGCATGAACAGTGTGAAATTGATTAAGTGGAGAAAGACAACAAGGAAATTAAACATACGTTACACTATGTACACTGTTTCATGTACAGTTGGTAACTTTGATTATAGATCCTTCTTTTAGTTGTCCAGTTTCTACAAGACTACTATTTATAGTTGGAAGCAATAGGTCATACTTGTGAAGCCCGTCTAAGATATAAATTCGGAACCGAATAGATGATGAGTTGAGTGAGTTCACTTGGTTTAATGAGGAGACCTGTACCAACGGGAAAAGGTTGACAACACCATGTAGAAAGAGTGAAATATAATCTTCAGTTAGCATACTCTCCACAGCGTGACAGTTATATTTTCTTGTGAAATGAAACAGGGCATGAACAAAATAAAAAATGGAATTTAACATATTCATGTGATCGAATGACAAAAAAAATGCATATATGACAACAATTTTTTTTTTGCATTAACATATTTCATGACAGTATTGTCGAGATTGATTCTATGGAAGTTGTTCAAAATTTGAAATAAACATTAATAGATTAATTTGTGTCCTCTTTCAATATTTCACTATAATTTTTTAATTCTTAATTGTAATAATTTTTTCTTCTTCATTATATTACACAGTTTATAGATTAATATTTAAATATATCATTTACTATTTTATTCACCATCCTGCAACCTGCATTCAGCGGGATGCGGGATGCGAAAATTACAAAATAGCGGGTTGCGGGATTACAAAATAGTGAAATTTTATTTATCCCTTTCCACAATTCGCAATCCCGCAAATTGTGGGTTGCGGAAACACACAACCAAAATCTTAAATCAAACTACTGAGTAAAAAGATGAAAGCAGAAAGCTGAAAGCAAAATACTGTTCTGAAGTTACAACTAAATCGATTTTATTTTCAAAGACAAAGATTTTATTTTCAGAGACAAAGAGTAACAACTTCAACAACTTCAATCAACTTCAATTTCTTAAACTTCAACAACCTCAATCAAATATGGACTATTATTCATTATTTGTTATAAATATTAATGCTAAAACTTGGATTTGGCATTTTCGGCTTGCACTTTCTGTTGTGACAGTACTGTCGAGATTGATTAAATGGCAGTTGTTCAAAATTTGAAATAAACATTAATAGATTAATTTGTGTCCTCTGTCAAATTTTCACTATAAATTTTCTAATTCTTAATTGCAATAATTTTTCTTATTCATTATATTACACAGTATATAGATTAATTTGTAAACATATCATTTAATATTTTATTCACCATCCCGCAACTCGCAATCCGCAATTGCGGGATGCGGGTTGCAAAATAGAGAAATTTTATTTATCCCTTTTCACAATTCGCAATACCGCAAAATGAGGGTTGCGGGTTGCGGAAACACACAACAAAAACCTTAAATCAAACTACAAGGTAAAAAACCAAAAGCGAAAAGCCGAAAGCATAATACTGTTATGAAGTTACAACTAAATCGGTTTTATTTTCAAAGACAGAGATTTTATTTTCAGAGAGAAAGAGCAACAACTTCAACAAATTCAATCAACTTCTTATTTATCCCTTTCTGCAATAAAAATGGCAATATAGTTTTACCTGAAATAGATTTCTTTCCATTTTTCACTTTCTGCTGTGCGGAATTCGAAAGCCGCAAATGCCAAATTGCGGGTTGCGGGTTGCGGAAACACACAACAATCTTGTGTATTTATCGATTTTCGCTTGCATTCCATTGCAAATATGTAACTTTCGATTTTCACAATACATAATTTGTGAAAGTTGGGATTTGGATTTTGCGGCTTTCGAATTCCGCACAGTGGAAAGCGGAAGATGGAAATAAATTTATTTCAGGTAAAAATGATCGCCATTTTTATTGCCAGGAAAAAAATATCAGGGAATACTGTATTTTGGACCTCAAACCTTCCTATTTCCGCAACACAACAACAATAACAACAAAACAAAGCAAGGTTGTTTGATCATCTCATAATTAGACTAAATGAATATTCAAAACAATTAAGCAGACTAAAGGAATACCTGCAAATTTAAAGAAAAGTTGCGAAAACCTTCGTTGGAAACTGTAAAGTGTAAATGAAGCTTTGCAAAATCAATATGTGGTTACCTGAATGTCTGTTTATATGTGCAAAGCAAAGGCGGTGCAACAACAAATGTGGCAAATGCAGTATTGTAACAAGATTTTGAAGATCATCATAAGCTGAGCAAAAATGAAGATATTGACCCATGTTTGAATCATATGACAAGCTTTCTTGTATTGATTGAGTAACAATGCATAGATGAAACATTAATGCCAGTGGATGAAGGGACATGGGCAAAGTGTATTCAATTCAATGAATCCCCAACGAAACAAAACCTCGACCAAATTGTGAGCTTGCTGGACCAAAACTTAGGCTAAACCCACAAAAAATGCTGGACTGAAACTTTCACAAAATCGTCGAGGTAAAGTCTTGGCAAGGACTCTACCGGATCGAGAGAAATGAATTGCAGGAAAGGATAGTAAAATCCTGTACAAAAAATTGCTAGGGCCGGTGGTTTAGGACAACAGATAGACGTGTAGTGAAAACACGCAAGCCACCTGCCAGAAAAACACGCTAAACACCAACTACAAAGAATGACTCACAACTGGAAATCAATCCATCAAGTCCATCAATCCATTCATGTGCAGCACCAGCCGTAACACAAAGGACACCTGTGGTATGTGGGACAGAAGTTCCCCAATTGATATTGCAGAATCGGGGACCCAACTGCAAAGAACGACCCGCATGCCATTTGGTCAGCATGGAAATAATTTCATTTGAAACTGACCCACAACACCTGTCCATGCTCCATTCGCTAATCCGATGCGACACCTATCGAATTGTTCTTTTTTTTTATACCAAAACTGATGGGTAGGTTAATATAGATCCGGAAAATCAGCTTTTGGGAGCTGTGTTACACTGGAAGATTCCTTGAGCAAGACAGAGGAATAAGACAAGAGAAATAGAGACCAAAGTTGACCGGACTTGACACCAAATGGGGTCCAGCTGTTGCAAGGGTTTACCCACACGATTTTAGCACATCTTAACGGCCGACAAAGCATAGAAACAGAGGAAACGAGCTTAGTTACAATGGTGTGAGCTTCAGAATTGGTTTTAAGATTATTAGGGATCCAGCTTGGAGAAGAACTTTTGACAGACGAGCTCCCATGCTTTAGATCTTCGACCAACGTCTCCAAACAGGTTCGCTGCCTCTTAGCTCTGGTAGAAAAGTGCTTCTTGGACGCCAGCCAAACCTTCTGAAGCGTTTTCAAGCTTCTCTTTGCACCCATTCGATCCAGAGGCGAGCAAAGGCAATCTGCTCCATTCTTTATTTTGAGGCTGGAACTTTCCTTAAAATTCCAGATAGCCCATACGCTCTTCAACCGGCATAGCTCATAGAGGGCAACCACCGTGTCACCACCGAGAGGAAAAAGGCAGTAAACAATGAGATCATAGCTTCTAGCTAGGTATGAAATGGAACCAGAATAAGCAAGACAGACTTGTATTTCCCTAGGAATACAACCAGGCCTTTCTAAAGTCCAAAGGACCATGATAAAGAAGCTGATAAGCAGGTTGCCGGTATAGAAAATGCAGAGATCTCTGAGGTCGCGTTCAGGCAAGGAAGAGTCATGGGAGGTTGCAGGAAGAGATGTTCCCATTGATTGAGATGATGCTCCTGCTCAGGAGCGTGGCGTGATTGGCTTCAAGATCAGCTTCCTTGTTGAGATGGCGCAACACGTGAAAGAAGCTTATGGTTTGAAACTTGCCAGTTAAGATTTGATTTTTCTGGGCTATCCTCTTCATGTGGATGCTGGGAGGACTGGACTTTGATCTCATGGCCTGAATCACCATTTTGGAATCCCCAAAGACTAAGATATTTCGGATGTTAAGACTTATCGCTTACCTAAGTCCCTGCCACAGAGCATGGTATTCAGCAAAATTGTTAAACTCCACTCCTAGCCCCCAAGCAAAGGAAGAATGAATGGAACCTGAAGGCAAGAGGATCACTCCTCCCCCTCCGGAGGGACCTGGATTGCCCTTAGAGGCACCATCAAAAAACAGACAGTGAACTTGCCGCGAGAGTCTCCAATTTAGGAATTCTGCTTCTTCCATTCGAATTTCCCAATCAGCAAGAGTTGGAGGTCTGGTAATGGAAGTTTTATGAGCACTAGAGGCGAGTCTAGAAAACCATGAAGCTTCTCTGTCCTCTAGAGGGCTAGCATTCCAGAGATCAGGCTTTTGGTCCAATGCTTCTCCAAGGAAAGCTTTGGCTCTCATCGCTATCCTATAAGGAGTGCTCTCCACATCTCTGAACAGGCGGTTGTTCCTTTCGAGCCATAGTTTCCAGAAGATGAACTTAGTGAGAAGCATCCACGCATAATTGAGGAGGGCTTTTTTGGTGAGCTAAAAGGGGGAGCATTCAACCCATCTGGTAAACAGATCTGATGTTAACTCCGGCAAATTAAAATTAGGAGGGTTCACCGGAAGAGCTTCTTTCCAGACTTCTTTGGAGAACGAACAAGACAGCAGAAGATGGTCAATATTTTCTTCTTCATTCTTGCACAGGGCGCACCTTGAGGGACCTTCCAGGCCTCTCTTTCGTAGATTTTTCATTGTGAGAATACTTCTATGAACCACATTCCAACAAAACAGATCAACTTTCAGAATGGATTTGGAAGACCAAACAAAGTTCCACTGGATCGGATTTGGGGCTACGTGTGGAACCGTCATTAAGGACCGGTAGCCTTCAGCTGCTGTATAACTTCCAGAATTGGATCCCCAACCTCTCTTATCACAGGAAGCTTGATTTAGAGGTGATTTACCTTGCAGAAGCTCGGACAGAATTTTGGCTTCCTCATCAAGATCGTTGGGGAGGTCTGCATACTTCCAATCAGTCCAATTTTTTTCATTGTCCCAGGCTGAAAGGTCCCAAAGAGTGAAGATATGATGATCTTTGAGCCACTGTTTAATATTCTGAATTCTTGGATTATACCCCAAAGGCTCTTCCCCGAGGATGGAGTCTTCCCACAAATTAATTTTTTTTTCGTTGTCAGGTATCCAATACAATAAAGATCTGAAATGCGCCAGGGCTTTTAGACAGAGTTTATAGATTGGAGAGCCAATTTTGCTGGGAGGATTTTTGTCAAGGCAGCGAGTTCTCTGGCCAGAGAAATATTTTTTTCACAAAACCTTTTTGCTCCAGCTAGTCTTCCCGGACACAATCTGCCAGAGAATTTTGGTTCCCATAGCTAAATTTTGAGCATGAATACTTCCGACTTGGAGGCCTCCTTCTCTATAGGTCCTTTGAATTTTGTCCCAGCTGACCAGATGGGGATTTTTCAGGTTTCCTTTCCCCCCTTCCCATAGGAATTTTTTGAAGAGAGTTTCAATCTTGCTGATGACAGAAGGAGGGACCAGCAGAATAGAAGATTGATAAATAGGGATATTGGACAGAACAGATTTCAGTAAAACAAGTTTCCCTGCTAGGGTGAGCCAGCTCGCCCCCCACTTTTGGATCTTAGCTTTTAACTTTTCAACGATGGGGTTCCAGTTCTTTGTTTTGATGGCAAATTTAAAAATCGGGACACCTAGGTAAGTGAAGGAGTCCCAATTCTGGAAGCTTTCCATCTCCAGAACTCTAGCGGTTCTTCCTATTTCATCCACAGAGCTGTTCCAGCAGTAAATTTTGCTTTTTTGTAGGTTGATTTTGCTTCCAGAGATCTGAAGATAGATTTCTAGCTCCTTCTTGAAGTTCTTTGCAGAATGAACACCAGCTCCTCCCAACAGCAGAGTGTCATCTGCGAACTGGGCATGATTTATGTCCTTTACATTATGGGCCATGCGAAGCCCAGGCAGAGAAAGGTCCTGCTGACAATTGTTAAGTTGGAAGCTGAACACGGATGCCTGGATGGCATATAGAAGCGGAGACAAAGGGCAGCCTTGGCGCAACCCTCTAGAAGCTTGGAAAAAATTGGTTGGCCTTCCATTGACCAAAGGGGTAATCCAAGGAGAACAGATGCATCCTTTGATCCAGCCAATGAGCTCAGTGGAGAAATCAAATTTCTCCATAACAGCAAAGAGGAATTCATGATTTACTCTGTCAAACGCGTTGGCTAGATCTAGTTTCACAACCATGCCTTTCTCTTTTCGGAGGAAGCTGGAATGAATAGCCTCCTGAACAAGAATAACATTATCTAGTATTTTCCTTCCCTTTATGAAACCTCCTTGATTCTCAGGGATTATTTTAGGCAGAATTTTTTTAATCCTGTTGGCTATGATCTTAGTAACCAACTTGTAACTGGTGTTGCAAAGGGAGATTGGTCGGAATCTCGAAAAAATAGAAGCTCCTTTCTCCTTCGGGATCAAGGCCAAGAAAGAGGAGTTTGTGCTCCCGCCCAGCTTATGATGGATTTGAGAGTTCCTAACCATCTTCAGCAGATCATATTTGATGATATCCCAGCAACTAGAGATAAATCTGGCTGTGAAACCGTCAGGCCCAGGGGCACTGTCAGGTTTCATATGGTCCAGCGTTGATTTGAGTTCTTTCATAGTCACTGGAGTAGCAAGGGTGTTATTGACAGAGGCTTGAACTAGAGAAGGGACCAAAGAGATGGGATAAGCATTGGAATCAATGAGATCAGCAGCAGGAGCAGTGTAAAGATCTTGGAAATGGGAAAAGGAAGCCTGTTTAATGCCTTCAACATCTTTAATCAGATTATGTTGATGAGTAATTTCCTTCACGGATTTGAAATTTTTCCTTGCTTCAGCTTGTTTATGAAAGAAGGAAGTGTTTTTGTCATCGCTGGCTAGCCAAAGGCTTCGAGATTTTTGGCGCCAATACTCTTCTTCGTCTCTGCAGGCTTTATAATAGGCTTTCTGAAGGTTACTTTCTTCCCGGATAATTCTTTCAGTGATAGGGACAGATTCCATGAGGATTTGATGATTTTCCAAGGCAACCTGGCTATCTTTCCTGCAAGAGATTGGGGAGGGGAGAGACTTGGTCCAGCTCTTGAGATCATGTTTAAGCCTTCTGAGCTTTTCTTCCCAGATAAAGGAGGGGTTTCCAGTGACTTTTTTGCTCCAGGAGCTAGTGACAATATGGTAGAAGCCCTCTTGATGGATCCAAAGGGGACTGAACCTGAAAGGGATGGGGCCAAGATCTTCCTCAACAGAGAGCTCAAGGAGGATTGGTTTATGATCAGAAATACAGTTGGGAAGGATTTTGGACGAAGCATAAAGCCCCAGGGTGAGGAAGGAGAAATGGACGAGAAACCTGTCTAGGCGGGCCGCAATGTGCCCTGGCCCTAGTCTTTTGTTAGTCCAAGTAAAGTTACCTCTGGAGGGTTTTATATCAATTAGATCCCATCCTAAGATGATGTCTTCGACCCATTCCTGAGAGGGATCGCGGACTATGGATCCACCTTTTTTCTCATTTGTTGCCAGAGTGACGTTAAGATCCCCGACAATGATAATGTTTTCTGTTCTTTGGAGGCTTAAGAACGATCCAATAGAATCCCAGCAAACTTTTTTTTCCGCTAACAAGATTGGAACATAGGGATTAAACATACTTACATAATGACCAGAGTCTTTGTGGATGAGGTTGGTGTAGATCCAGTGCGTAGACTTGTGAACAGAGATTAGCTCATATTTGGAGGAGTCCCAAAAGGTGGCAAGTCCTCCTGAGGCTCCCCTGGAGCTGACAGCTGTTCCCGGGCCTTTCTTCCAGAATATATTTCCTGCATGGAGGGCAAAGCCATCCTCCATTTTGGTCTCTTGAACAAGTAGGATCTCCGGCTTGTTGATTCTTACTAGGTCTTTCATTGCTTCAACTTTCTGCGGACTGCCAAGACCTCTACAGTTCCAGGAGATGTACCGCATTATTTACTTTTGGAGGGGACGACCCCTTTAGAGGGCTAGCCATGCTTGGATCTTGTGTTCACCATAGCTTTGAGAGTGAGCTGGGATCCTTGCAGAATATCTGCATAAGACCTTTCCTCTCTTTGTTTTTTGTTGGATTTCCGACCCCTTGCCTTCTTGATTGGTGTAGCATACGATCTTCCGGATTCGGAAGATCCATCATCATTGTCTCCTCCTGGATCAGAGTCCATGGCTGATGGATCTGCTTCTGCATCTCGAGAATCTCCACAGGTAGAGGAGCTTCTAACTAATGTGTGTATAGGTTCTTGTTGGATTTCTCCTGGCTCCAATGCATTTCCCCCTTGTCTGTCTTGCGTTTCCATTGTATTAGCAGATTTAGTGATTGAGGATTCTTGAATAATAATAACCGGAGGAACTTCTGGGGCGCTCGGAGAAGGGGGGCTTTCTCCATGGGCCGCAGTAACTGGCTGCTTAGACAGCTCTGGAGAGAGAACGGGATCCTTCGGAGGGGCTTTGGGGTCAGATTTCAGAGCGTTGCTAGGGCCTCTTTTTTCGATTGGCTTGCTGGGGCCCTTGCCTTTTTTGACCTTCTGCCAACCTTCACCTTCTTCTTCCGTGTGTGCTTTTGGGCAGCTGCGTTGGAAATGGCCATGCTCATGGCAGAGCCGACATTTAAACGGTAATTGTTCATAATCGAGTTTCTGGAAATGAGACCATGATCCTACAGAAAGTTTGACGGCTTCTGGGAGTCCCGCCTCCAGATCAACTTCAACACATATTCTAGCACAGGAGTACTGGCCTTTATTGTCTGCTTTGTCAATGTACCGGCCTAGGGCATTTCCTATTTTTTCCAGGGCTTGAACGTTCCAGCAATGGATCGGCAGATTAGGGAGCCTTACCCACACCGGGACCTCTTTGGGGATGTCAACTGTAGGGTCAAAGTCCGGAGTCCACCTGTTCAGGTAAAGTCCTTGGGAACCCATGAAATAGGGGTCACTTCGGAAGATGATATCATGATCCTCTTTTGATATGAATTCGAAGACGAAGAATCCTCTGCCAACCGGATAGCAGGTGACACTGTTCTTCAGATGGGGTCTCCAATTACGCTGGATCCAATCATCCGTGGTTTTAGGAGAAGGCCAAAGCCCCATAAACTGGCCAACCAGGTCTCTTTCCGCTAGTGCCAGGGTGATTTTAATGGAATGCTCCTCAGGCAAAGCAATTTCTGGAATTGAGTCAAGTTTTTTAACAAATGTCGGGGCCTCTTTGGCTGCCAGATTCTTTCTAGAGGGAGCTAACAGTTTGCTGAAGGCGTCTGAAGCAGAAAGAGAGGAGGAGGGAGGGGGATCCCCTCCCCCTGGACCAGCCATGGCGGCAAGCAAGAGCAGAACCCTAGAGGAGGGCAGCGCGCAGCCTATCGGGCTTCAGATCGCAGATCGTCGCCGCTGATATAAAAACATCAATTCCACAGTCTTAATAATGTTATGGTAGATATGGAAGGCATCTAGAAAGATTCTGTGTATATGGGATATGGATGAATGCAGTGTTGCATGATTATATCTTTATGCATAAGAATTTGTCATTATCGACACCTATCGAATTGTTAATGGCCAGGGAGACGAGGAATCTTTTGAGACTGCGTCTCCATAGGGAAAACACCTTCGGCATAACTATTTTTTATATTGGATGGATGTTTAGTATATTTTAATTGTTGAATATAGAATATGGCAAATAATAGTTTTTTTTTTTTTATATTTGAAATGATTTATTTGTTATAAGTTAAATTTTATTTTTTAGTGGTTGATTTAATTTTTTTATTATAGATATTCAATGTTTAGTATAACATATGGTAAATGGCAAGTAAATAATAATGATCTTCTAATAGATTTCAGAAACTAATGCAAGGATTCTAAACGAAGGAGAACGCAACTGCTCGAGGGCCAAGGGCGATTTGGACATCGTGGTGAAGGAGTTCGGCATTAGATCCAAGGGGATCAATCCCGAGGCTGCATGCACGCCTTTGTCTGAAGATCATCTCTTCGATTGGCTGCTAGAATTGCTGGGTTGGCCGGATAGCTGCTGGATAGCATTGGAGGCCCTCCCCTCTGAATCCATGTTTTGAAGCTGGCCCGGACGGGTGGGGCAGCAAGATGGTGGAGGAGGCAAGTGGTGATTCACCGCCTAACCGATCGGAAGCCTTCGATAGGCTAATCACCAATCACGCCAAACGATCAGGCAAAAGAGAATTACCGAAGTTCTTTAAAAGAATAGAAGATGTGCCGGAGGTAGTCCTCCCCCTGGAAGAAATGATACGAGTTGCCCTGTCATTGGCAGACCAAGCTCTGATCAGGCAGTTCACAGGGCTATGGCCCTCACCTAAAACCACTGATAGCTGGGTCCAAAGGAACTGGCGACCGCTAATATCCAAAAACGTTGCCTCCTACTCCGTCGAAAGGGGATACTTCCTCTTTGACTTCGAATCTAAAGAAGACAAAGATTTAATCTTCAGGAATGGGCCCTACTTCATGGGGCCGCAAGGTCTCTACCTCAATGGTTGGACGCCGGGCTTCGATCTTGAAGCCGATACCCCTAAAGTTGTCCCAGTCTCGGTCATACTGCCCAACCTACCTATGCACTGTTGGAACCCCAAATCCCTACATACTATAGGGAACGCACTGGGAAAATATATTGACATGGCCAGTCCAAAGGACCAATATGCCTGCGCCTGCATATGCGTGGAGGTCGATCTCGAAGCTGGACTACCAGAAGCAATAAATCTCACGGTGGGGAACTAGTCTCATATTCAAAAACTAGACTATGAACAACTCCCCTTCAAATGCAGAGGATGCCATGAGTACGGGCACTTCATCCGAAATTGCCCTAAAACACCAGAAAGCCAGCAGGAGAAGGGGGAAGGATGGCACAGGGTGAATAGATCCAGATCTAAAAATCAAGCCAAAGAGGGCCCTAAGAAAGGTGAGGGGAGTGGAGCTAGTCCACCCGAAAAACCCCAAGAGCCTTCAAGGTCTACAGAATCAGCGGAAGCAAGGGATGAACCTACTGAAACAGAAGACAGATCTAGCCATGAAAAAAGCAAAGAACCGGAAACAGTCATCTCAGATCAAGGGAGAGACAATGAGGAAGAAATAGCAGAAACTAAAGTAGGTGAAAGTCAGGGAAAATCTGATGAAGAACCGGAATCGGAAAAGGAAGATGAAGAAGAAGGGGAAATTGAAATAACAACTCCAAGAATGACCAAAACAAAAGGAAGGAAATCTAGAAAAGAAGTACGGGAGCAAGAAACATACAAGGATAAGCTGCAAGGATCCCAGCTAACCTTGGAAAAGCTGTTGAAAAACCCAAGAAACACCCGCTAGCATGGGCATGCCCCGAAAGGGATGCCCACGGCCTCCAAAAGTAAGTAATGAAGGCAATTTCCTGAAACTGTAGAGGGCTCGGTAGCAAAGGCAAGGAAGAAGCTATGGTAGATCTAATCTCCCTTCACCAACCGGACATCTTGCTGATCTAGGAAACCAAGCTGGAGGAGACTGCATTCCTCCAAACTAGTAAAAAGTTTTGGAAAAAAAAAGGCACCGCTGCTTTAAGCTCTAGGGGAGCATCCGGGGGTATAGGAACCCTATGGGATGATAGAAAATACGAAGCTATGGTCATCAAAATCAGCACCCACTGGATCCTCACCGTGCTGAGACAAAAAGACACCAACTCCCTGGTAAGTATATTCAACATCTATGCACCTAATTCTTATGGTGAAAAAATAAATTGCTGGAATCTTCTCCGTGAAGAACGAACTAATCTGCAGGGTAATGTCATTCTGGTCGGGGACCTGAATCTCACCCTCAGTCAGAATGAAAAAAGAGGGGGCTCTAGATCTAGAGACCCCATCATTGACATACTGGAAGATACCATCATGACTTGGGATCTCATTGACATCAAGCCTACTACAATGAAATATACCTGGAACAATAGGAGGTTCGGTCCTGGGCACATTGCGGCCAAACTTGACCGATTCCTGGTTCAGGATAATTTCCTCCTGCTAGGCCTGATTATTTCATCTAAAATCCTTCCCTTCGAAGGCTCCGACCATAAGCCCATCCTTCTGGAAATGGTGCAAGAAAAAAACCTGGGCCCAATTCCATTCAGATTTAACTCCATGTGGGCCAAGCATGATGAATTCTTAAAAATTGTAGCAAATTCATGGGTCCATCTGGTCATAGGCTCCCCCTTCTTTGTCTAGGAGGAGAAGCTGAGGAGGCTCAAGAAAACATTGAAGAGCTGGGCCAAGACGCTCCCAAATCCAAATGACTCCAAGCTCCAAGCTGCCCACGCGCTGGAGACGCACCAGGCCTATATGGAGGATAAACCTGTGACTATTACTGACATTCAAAAGGAGACAACTTTGCAATTGAACCTCCATGCGACCTGTAGACAAGAGGCTGAATGGTGGCGCCTCAAATCCATATGTAAATGGCTGAAGGAGGGTGATACAAACTCAAGCTTCTTCCACAAGTTGACGGAGATCAGGAAAAGCAAGAACAACGTCCTCGAGATTCAGGTCAACGATAGGGTATTTAGCCAATTCAAAGAAATTAAGGTAGAAGCTTCCAATTACTTCAGCGAGTTGTTCACCGATCAGCCTACTTCTAGCGACACCCAGCTTCTGAATCTAGTTCCCAACTCAATTAAGAGTAATGACAACGACCACCTGAATAGAATCATCACGCTGGATGAGCTCAAAGAAAGCGTCACTATCATGGAGGAGGACAGAGCCCCCGGACCAGACGAGTATAATGTGAATTTCATATCAATCTGCTAGGACATTGTTAAAAAAGATTTGCTAAAAATGGTCAGAAAGTCTCAGAACTGTAGCAAGATCGGAGGAAGTACGAATTCAGCCTTCTTGGCCCTCATCCCTAAGGAGAAAGAAGCTAAGACCTTTGATAGGTTTCGGCCAATATCCTTGTGTAACATAGGATACAAAATCATCACTAAGATCATGGCCACCAGATTAAAGCTTATTCTGCCAGGCATTATCCCGGAGAACCAAGGTGGATTCATCAAAGGAAGGAAGATTTGGGATAATATTATCTTAGTGCAAGAAGCCATACATTCTAGCCTGAAGAATGGAGACAAAGGAATGGCGGTGAAACTAGATCTGGCAAATGCTTTTGACAGAGTTAGCCATCCATTCCTCCTCTAAGTAATGTTGAGATTTGGATTTGCCCCCAAATTTGTCTCCTGGGTCAAGGCCCGCATCATCAAGCCATGGATAGCCCCCCTCATTAATGGAAGAGCTGCCCCATTTTTTCAAGCTACGAGAGGATTGAGGCAAGGATGCCCGCTCTCTCCTCTACTCTACGCCATTCAGGCCTCGGTACTCAGTTTCCAATTGGAACACGCCAAACTAGAGCAGGAGCTTCCAGGCATAAGGCTGCCTAGAGGAACCAAAGATATTAATCACTCATAGTTTGCCGATGATACCATCTTAATGGGAGGGGCCAGCCAGATTATAGCTCACCGATTCAAGACTGAACTGAATCGTTACTGCCAGGCCTCCGGAAGTAAAATCAATCTCAGGAAGAGTCAGATCTTCGAATGGAACATTAACCCAAGGGAAATGTTAGATATATCCCGAATCCTAAATATGAACGGAGCTGTAAATTGGGACTCCTTCAAATACCTAGGGGTGCCTATTGTCAAAACAAAATCCAAGTCCTCGGATTGGATCCCCATAGTGGAAAAAATAAAAAAGGAAAATATCAGGTTGGGGGACTGCTTGGCTGAATCTGGTTGGGAAGGTTGTTTTAGTTAAAGCTGTCCTGAACAACTACTTGCTCTACCAATGCTCCCTACTCCTAGCTCCTGTCAAAATCATAAATCAAATTGAGGGATTATTGAAATCCTTTCTCTGGAATGGTGGGAACAACAGAGGAGGCAAAAAGTATGCTCTGGTAAGTTGGAAAACCATTAAGCTACCAAGAAATGAGGGAGGATTTCAAATCAGGGACCTCAAATTTCAAAACTTGGCCATTGGGGCCAAATTACTCTGGAATATGCTTGATTCAAAGCCAACCTGGTGTAGCTGGGTTCTTAAAAACAAATACTTCCCAGGAACTAGGCTCAGATGCTTGGAAGGAGAGCACGTGAGAACAAAGGGGTCCCCCATCTTCAATCTCTGTAAAAAAACGCTGCCTCAATTCATTGAAAAGTTACACTGGATATCGGGTAATGGGAAAGCCATAAACCTTTGGCAGAATTCGATCCTAGGAAAACTCCCTCCATGTCTACCACATCTGCAGTCATGGATGGAGGTGAGAGGTCTGTTCACGCTTTGGAGCATTTCCAAGTGGGAGGTGAATTATCCACATCGCTAGACAGCGTGGGTATTGCCGGACTGCCCAGCTGCGATGGAGAATGATAAATAGATGTTAATCTACCATCTGGCTGGGATAGCATCGATCTCCATCCACCTAAAGGATAGACGTGGCTGGGGCAAAATAACAGGCACCTACACGACTGCTGAAGGGTACAACAAGTATGCTACAACTTACAACGTGCTAGCGAACCCTGCGATTTGGAATAACAACTGGAACAACTGAATGCTGCCCAAAATCGAGGTGTTTATTTGGACATTAATTCATCAAAGACTGTTAACTGGAGAGAACCTGGAGAAAAGGGGGATAGCAGGTCCATTCCGCTACCCTCTATGTACTGCAAATTCAGAATCTATTTCTCATATTTTCTTTAAATGCCCATATACCATTTCAATCTGGAAGGAAGTAATGCAGAATGAAGGAGACGGGTTTCAATGGAATGGAAGTAATCACGATTTCTTCATCAATTGGGAAAAAATGTACAAGGGCGAGCTGGCTAAGAAGAATGGTGTGAGAGCCTGTTGGATGAAACTATCTAAAATTGTCTGCTGGTGCATTTGGATAGAAAGAAATCAGAGAATTTTTCAGATTAGGAATCAACCAGCGTGGAAGTTAAATGTCAAAATCAATGCTCTTCTTGGTGAGGTGGTAAGTAGTACCACGATACCGAACAACAAAACTGAGCTGACAGATAAAGAAAAAAAATGGATGCAAAGTCTCAATATTCAGGAAAATAATAGTATAGCTGTCAACAAATTGGAGGAATGGGAAATCCGAATGGATAAATCTCAGTTCGAGAATTGGTTAAGAGAACGGAAGATTTTCAAATTGTTCTTTGATGGAGCTTCAAAAGGGAATCTGGGGAAAGCGGGAGGTGGTGGAGTTGTCATAAATCCAAGAGGGAAAGTTGAAATTGAATACTCTTGGAGCATTGGACATGACTCTAATAATAGGGTAGAAGCTTATGGGCTTTGGCAAGGCCTCAAGCAGGTACAAAAAGTAGGTGCGGATGAAGTTGTGGTTATCGAAGACTCTAGGCTAATTATCCAAGCAATGAGCGGGGGAAGAAGAGGAAAAAATGAGCGGATAGAAAGACTGTTAAAAAGAATCAGATATATGGCTAAAAGGTTCAGGAAGATTGAATTATTTCATGCTCTTAGGGAGCTTAATATGAGGGCGGACAAAGCAGCTAATAAATTCATAGATATAGGGTGCTATGAACTCAAGTAATTCGAAGATAAGCCTGGAAATCCTTCCATAATTTGCCTTCTGTCTAAGGATGGGGAATTTTAGTGGATCTATGTATTCTAGATCAACGTCTTTTAGCTGAATCATTCATAATAATATAACCGTTTTTGTTAAAAAAAAACATATGGTAAATAATTTTATGTTTAGTTTTATGTCTTGGTGTTGATGTCTAATAATTAAAGTAAATGTGATATTTTTGGTATCATCAATTATATGAAATCGATTTCCAAGTATTGTCACTTATTTGAGATCTCTCTCATGTTTATACATTGAATTTTTCTATATTAACGTGTTAATTATTAAATTCTGATAGCTAGTGACCACTCATGAGTTGTTTCGATCTATCTATTACAAATGCATGGAAGTTGTGAGGGCAAGGTGGTGATATTCTTTGTGAATCTACCTTTTGCTTACCACGACCAAATAACAAAAGAACAAATCATGTTGTATTCTTAAAACCAGGTTTCTTCATTTCTGCATCCAACTAGATGTTAGGGTCCACCTTAACCCCTCAACTTCGAGGATACTTAGGAAAAGTTTTTTTATGTACAAGGCCATCTTCTTCAAATATGACCCATTGGATAGTTAGTTGATAGTTACTAAATGTAAAAGTGTCTCTTCATTAATTATAACCTAGTAGATGGTTGGTCATGTTTAATAATGGGACAATAGGTGGTTAGGATTATTTCTATTCATGCACTACATACAGAGTGGAAGGTTGTGTAATGTGAATAAGGATTGTTATTGTATTTGGAACTGTGCTCGTATGGGGTTGCCCCCTTGAAGAGCCAAGTGAACATTGCTCTCTATTTTGGGCATCGCTAATACAAGGTCTCTCTCTCTCTCTCTCTCTCTCTCTCTCTCTCTTATTTTATGTTCACCACCGGTATTCTATCAATTTATGTTATTTTTCACTATAAGTGTGAGGTTAAGTACATTGAACTAGGAGAATTTTCTTTCCTACTAGGTTAACCTTGGTGGTTAATTTAGGTCTCCCATGTACCTCCCCTAACACTTGCAAAGAGTAGTTTATCATATTTCTAGCTTTACAAGTTCCACACAAGTTCACAAATTGGAACTTCATATATTATTGATAGCAAGTGAATATTTTAATGATGTCGTTACACCAACATCTCGTCATCATGAGCCATGTGTAAAATTTGTGCCTAAAGTTCCCTTAGCTAAAGTGCATTGACTTTGAGGTTGTCCCTAGCATTTCACCTCCTCTAAGTAGGTCGACGCTCCTTCCCTTCAGTTAGGGTGTACTAGGCCCTAGCTGGCACACTTTTAAGCTTGACAAGGTGTGCCACCGACACACTTAGCCTTCTTGCAAGGTGCACCAACCCTACTATGGCGCTTTGTCTCTTCATACAGGGTGCGCCAGGGGTGATATATATATAATTTTTTTCCATAAGATGTGTTTTCATTGATCAAAGTAAAGTAATACGAATATTATTAGTATATTACTTTTGTGCTTTTTTAACAAGAATGGTTAAGGAGCATTTATATTAAAAAGAGTAGCAGAAAATTACAGAGGCAGAATAATGGACTGAATCTAGAGGGATTCTGAGGCCATAACATCATGTTCTTCAATTACAAAATGTAGATTATCTCGGAAGAGTCCTAGTCTGTGATGACTATATTTTCTTAAAATTTTCCCAAGGACGAGAATACAAAACCTAAACATATAAAAAAAGAGTTTGTAGCTGTCATGAGTTCCAAGTGTAGCAAAGACTTCATCTTTCTTCTGATTCTGAAAAACAAAATTGCTCCTGAACTAGAGATTGAATATAAAAGAGAAACTGCCACACTTTACATGAGTAAAAGGAAGAAGAACAAGCAAAAACCAGAGATAAGGAAGATAAGGCGAGCTAATGGTGTCGCTCAACAGCAGGTGCAGGGGAACTTTCTAGAGATTGTTCTTTCCCAATACCCGAACCTTTACTGTCATGGAAGCCTAGGATGTAGCCCCCAATGTCTTCTTTGATCCTGTCAACTTTTTCTTCAACGTCTGAGATATTGCAGTAGTTGTCCTCCGTTTTGGAATCCATCTTTGTTATGTTGTTGGAAACATAGCCCATAGTTTCAGAGAGAGTGGAGATTCTCCCATTCATTAGATTGTTATTGTTCTGAATTTCAGTGCTAATAGACTGAACCAAAGAGTACATTCTCGACATAGTCTTTTTCATATCTGAGTTTTCATCCCTGATCAAATGGAATTTCTCTTCCATGATTTCCATTTTGATAGTAGGGACAAGGCCGGGGGAGGAAAGGAGATGGGAGGAGGCTGAGACCGGGATGAAACCTTCCAAGGATAAAAGATTGAGCTTTGAGAGATCACCTGAGAGGGTAGGAAAAGAAGAGCATGAACGAGCACCAGAAGGGTCGAAATCCTGTGGATGAGAAAGGATTTTTTCGCAAAGGAGACAGTTTAAAGGAGGATGGGGGTCAAGGATTGAGGATCCAACGCCCAGGGAGGATGCTAGAGAAGGCGCATGAAACAAATCGCCCATTACAGTTCGAGGCCAAACTTTCACAAAGGACCGAAGTAAGATGAGGTAGAGAGTCAAGGAAAGTCTGGAGTTAAGACAGGGTTGGTGGATGAACCCATGTTAATGCATTAAATTAAGCGTGCAAGCCTGAAGCCAAAAATGAGAACCCCCAGCTGGACGATTGTGGGAAATGAATGCATGGGAAGGGTGGGTATGAATGGAATCAAGAATAATGCCACGTTTAAGGGGGATGTATATGTTCATACTTGGGTTGAAGTGGCTAGAAGGAGAAGTTTCCCTAAGGGAATTCCTAAAAGGGTCAAGGAACCCAACAACGGTCAAGATTTTTCCCATTGTAAACAATGTAACCAAAATCTAGTTGCACCCCATTAGTTGTCATTTGGTCCACAAAATGTTTGTTTGTTCAAAGAATGTGGAGGAAATTGAAAACATTGAGATCACTGACAAGATTTTTGAAGATGTGGTGCAGCTTTGTAGAGGGAGTTTTGTAATTCATGATGAGGTTTTGAGCCTCTCTAATGATCAGGAGAGAATCTCCAAAAACTACTAGGTCTTTAATTCCAAGAGTGTTTACAATTTCTAGCCCCTTGTTTAATGCAAACCATTCTGCATAGTTGTTTGATTTCTTTCCTAATCCCCAAGCATAATCAATCTGAATGTTTCCCCTAGGGTAAAAAATGACCCTTCCTGCACCTGCCATCCTAGGGTTTCCTTTAGAGGCACAATTGAATAATAGAGAATGATAGTCAAGCTTTGTCCACCAGATGTTGAAGATTTCCGGACTCATTCAAACCTGCCATCTTAGAGAATTAGTTTTTTTTAGTAAGGGCCTCCCAGGATTGGATTGGGAGGGAAGAGAAGATCAGAGATCCAACTTTTTTCTTCAAAAGTTAAAGGTTCGAGGTGTATATGTCTTAAACCTTTGGAGAGAAGGGCTTCGATCCATAAAGATTTTGTTGAAGAGGATACTCTTGTAGGAGGAAGGATCGAATTTTTAAAGATTCCCTTGTTTATGGTAGTCCATATTTTCCAACAAATATACTTAAGAAGAGCAACCCATGCTCTGGAGAAATCAGGTTGCTTATATAGAGATCCTTGGTAATATTCTTTCCAGCAGGCGAAGAGGTCTTTCCAATTAGTTGGAAGAATAAGATTAAAATGAAGCTCTGTAAGGGTTATGCACCAGATCTCATTAGCAAAGGGGAATTTCAGAAAAAAATACTCCAAAGTTTCTTCCGAATCTTTATAAAAGATGGCACCGGGAAGGTCCTTTGATTCCCCCCTTTTTTTTTAATTCTCAGATGTAGGGATTTTATGATGTGCTAAAATCCAGCAAAAGGAGTTGGTTTTGGGAATATCATCCTTACTCCAGACGTTTACCCACATAGCTTCTTTTCTGTTGTTATTTTGGATGATGTTGCATCCGGCTTTAACCGTGTAGGTTCCCAAATTCCCCCAACCGTCAGTTAATTGAGATGAATCGGGGTTGATCCTTGTAGAATCATTTTCAGCACTGAGTAGTCCATGTTTAAATGCTATGGAACTTCTAGATTTTTCCATCTTGCCCATCTGCCGTTATTATGCCAATTTGAGATGTCATAAATAATGGAGATATTTTGGTGATCCATCCAGAGTTTGAGATCCATGAAGGTGTCTAAGTGAAGTGAAGGAGAAGAAGGACCAATGTTGTCTTCCCATAGACGAATTTGTTTGCCATTTCCAGGAGACCAATGTAGGCTATTTTGAATGATGTGAGATTCATTTTGGCATAATCTCCAAATTGGAAAGCTGTTCTCAACAAAGGGGAGATTATCAAGGCATCTTTTCCTTTTTCCTCTAAGATATTTTCTCCTTAAAATATCCTTCTGCCACGCTTTCTTCCCTAAAACAATTCTCCATAAGATTTTGGCTCCCAGGGCAAGATTCATTTTTCCTAAATCTTTGATTCCCGCTCCCCCGCAACATTTAGGGTTGCAAACCATTTCATAGTTAACTAAGTGGAATTTATCAGTGCCACTAGATTTTCCACCTTTCCATGAGAAGTTTATGAGCCCCTTTGTGATGTCCTGGATTATCGTCTTTGGAGCTAGGGAAATCGAGCAGGAGTAAATAGGGTAGACTGCAAGAAAGGAGTTGATGAGGATGAGTTTTCCAGTAGGATTGAGCCATTTTTCTCCCCAAGAGTAGATTTTTTTTTTAATCTTTTCAACTAGTCCTTTCTAGTATGAAGATTTCTTTTTTCCCTTGTGGACTGAGCAAGGACAAGTGACAAAACATTTTTACACAAACATTGTTTCAAAAAGATTATGCATAGCTGACTATTGCATTTGGAATGAGTTTTTACTTGCAAAAACGCCTTTGTATTAGGCATGACCACTTCTCGAAGTGCTTATTACATTTTGTAATGAAACTTTACTTGCAAAGTTTCTTTTTGTATTAGTGATGGCCACTAGTTGAGGTCCTTGTTACATTAGTCCCCGTTAGATTGTGTAATGAATATATTTTTTCCAAAAACAACCATTTTTATTTAAAGATTTGAATGAAAATCACATTTATCATGTGTGTAATACACATAATATCTCCTTAACCTTAAAACAAATAATCTTCAATCCTATATTTTTCTATTCTTTATTTTAAACTATATTCTACCCATAACTTCATTTATACATTTTTCTTCTTATAAAATATATTTTATGTTAAACCAAGTGCTTCTATCGCATTTTGTCTATATTTTAATAAACATAATCCAAACCTATTAAAAGACATCTTATTCAATTAATCCCTGTTGTATTGTATCCAACTTTGGTTCCCTCGGACGTTACCTTCCTCAATTTAAGATATGGTACTTTTAAAACGCTCATTGTAAATGGTGGGGATGGCAAATAAAAAAATAAAAAATGAATGGCGTTTTGAGACGAGGACATCTAAGCTAAAGCTCTAAACTTCTGTTCTTGTTGCTGGGTATTGTTGTTCTCTGGCGACAGTGTGTTGTCCGGGTTTTTCGTTTGAGCGAGAGAGAAAGGAAAGAGGAGCAGTGCACTTTGTGTTTATCCTGCCGCCGAGGAGTAGCGAGGGAGCTTGGATGCTCACATATTATCTGCCCTTCTCACCAAAATGCCTTCACGTATCGACTTCCAAACCGATGTCTTCAAGAAAGAGAAGATCACACTTGCCGGCCAAGACGAGGTTTGTATTCTTGAACCTAATTTACTATATCTATATAGTTTTTAAAATTTTAGTTGGGTTATTTTGGTATGTATATGCCTATTTTTTCTAAAATAGAGCGTGTGCTGCTCTGTACATGATTGTTTGTGCACAGTATATTGTAAGAGGAGGGAGAGATCTGTTCGCGCTGCTTCCCATGGCTTTCAAGGGCGTCAAGCAGATCGGAGTCATTGGCTGGGGTTCTCAGGTCATTTTTCTTCATTTGCGCATTATGCCCTCTCCACAAAATACGCACAGACACCTACCTATTTGCAGAGATATAGCCGATCTTATCATTTGGTAGTTAAACTGAGGAATGAGTATGAAACTTTTTACGAGATATGCGTTACTATTACGATACTTAGCTTGAAAAACTTTGATTGAGATGTATCTATTCCATCAAAGTCACTTAGTCTCATCTCTAATCAGCAGATCCATCTTAACTTATCTATATATTTGTTGTATTTATTTATTTATTTATATAATAATAATAAGAATAATAATAATCAATATAACAGTGTTTTTATTCTCTTTTTGTAATAGTTGATATGAATTGATTGCTACAATGTTATAAATAGATAAAGACTTGTATAAAAACATTATATTCAACCAACATCAGACTTGTATAAAAACATTATATTCAACCAACATATATGGGATGGACAAATGAGATAGGTGTTACAATCTCTTTACTACAGGGATGTGGAATGCACCTTGTTTCTCTTGGTGCAACAAGATTGCATTAGCACATGGACCGCATTTTTTAACTACACATTTGCATTATCATTGAAGCACTATTTGTACCTTAACATGATCCACATAAATATTGGTTAGCTGTATTAGGACAGGAACTAAACAGGCTTTTGAACACGGGTCATCATATTTACCTACCTTCGGGCAAGCAAACGCAAGTGCCCATATCTACTTTCCAGCGAGTGAAGGTAAGGTCCCAAAAGGTCAGCCCTTTGCTAAGCTCCCTAGAAGTGTTGGTCCTAAAAGGCCTTACCTTCTAGATTAGGTAAAGACAATGCCTTACCTTCTAGATTAGGTAAAGACAATACATTACCTTCTTTAGAAGGTGAGTGATAAACTTCTTTACATTATTTGTTACAACAATGACCAAAATTTGCCCAAATGGGTTGGATCCACCTGTGAGGAATGAGGAATGAGGAATTTCTTATCAATGACTAAGGTTCAATTCCCATGAGGAGCTTTGATCCCTGAAGTTGCCATGGGGGCACCTAGAGGGAGTGGTCGTACTGTCAGGTTGACATTGCATTGCCCGCACACACATAAGTGGATCAAAGCCCATTGATCTAGATTATTTAGAGAACGAAATGAAGGAAACAATATAAAAATGGAAACATACTCAAATATTGTAGAGTTTACAATAGTACAGTAAAAATCAAATTCTATTAATGAATAGAATGGAATAACATTGTAAACTGCAAGCAATACAAACTAGCTCGAATGGTGGTAGCTTATCTTTGAAGAGAGATGTGTTGGGTTATGCTCATTTGCAAGAGCTAGTTACAAAGTGATCAAAAGGCCTTTTTATCATAAGCATAGAGGCAAAAACCTTAAACATCCAAAAACCTAACCCTAACAAATGAAGCACCAAAAGGATTTGCGGGGCCCGATATGGCTATCTAACTTCTTGGGGGCACAATTTTGCATACGATCTTTGTTTAGGGCACACGATGGCTCGTTGGAAAGAGCTAACTAGGAAATACAACTTTTGGCTAGGGCCAAAGCGTGCCATGAAAACCTTTGGCCCCCTGAATGGCAAAAAACATTGTTTAGGGCCTTAAAACGGCCTTGGAAATTTGGAAACTGAAAAACCATAGAAAATTGCCAAGAAGATGGAGAACCGTTGTAACTTAGTGGAATAAGTGGGTGGCCATCAGTATCCACTTGGATCATTCCTCCCTCCTTAGAGAGCAATGGTTCCCATTGCGTCAAGTTCCTCCGTCAAATGCTGAAACTTTTGTTGAATCTGAGTCTTGGTGATCCACTTTCCCTGGTGAACAAGCTGCCTTGATTTGACGACTCAATATAGTTGGATGTTCTATTTGTGAGTGCTCTTCATCTCAGTGGCCATGATCTAGTCAATGGTCACTTGCTTAATGCAACCAAGATTGAGTTTTGTAGGGGCCAAGTGCTCGACTACCTCTAAGGTGTTGAAGAGAGGTGTAAAATGTGGTTGAAGCAACTCCACATTAAAGACAGGGTGCAATCCAAGGAAGGGCGGAATACTCAACTCAAAAGCAGTCTCACCCATAGCCTTGGTGATGGTGTAATGCTCATATCGAAGTGGTCGGAGTTTCTGATGGGGTCCTGTGAGGTGCTCTTTCTGCAAATGCAACTGTACGTTATCTCCTACCTGGAACTTGTGTGGAACTCGATGCTGATGGTGGTGCTGCTTATACTTATCATTGGCTTTCTACAAAATATCATGAACCTGCTGCTGGATGTGATGGATCCATTCAACAGATTTGGCTGCCTGATCAACCTCAGTTTGAGCATGGGAGGAATCATCCTGTGTAGAAACAATTGTAGTGCTGCATCAATTAGGGCTAATGGTTGGAACTCTAATCACACCTAAAAGGGGCTGTGGCCAATAGATCCATGAAGGGCTCTGTTATAACTATGCCGAACATAAGGAAGACTTTCATCCCAAGTGTGTGGATGTTTGGAGTTGTACATTGTCAGGATATGCACAATTATCCTGTCGACCACCTCTGTTTGTCAATTGGTTTGGTGGTGGAAGGAATTGGGCAGTCAATTTGGTCAGCTTGGTGTCCATCATCGATCATAGGATGGACTAGAAAGTACTCAGGAATCTATTGTCTCGATTCGAAATAATGGTTTGTGGGAGGCCAAAGTGAACCCAAACACGCTTGAAGAAGAGCTTAGTAGTGGCCTCCGCTGTGATGCTCTTCTTACAGGGAGTTAAATTGCCATCTTAGAGAACTGATCAACAATCACAAATACACAATCATTTCCATGCTTTGTTGAAGGAAAGCCAGATCTGTAGTCCATGGTAGTGTTGCAAACATAGTCGATAAATCGTTGAGGTGCTAAGAAATTGTGTGATTTTCCGAGCGTCGAGATTTTTGGTGCTGAGAAATTTTTGAGAAATATACGAGAAATCACCGAGAAATTCTTGAGAAATCGTCGAGAAATTTTGAAAAAATCGGCCAACCAAAACAAAGGTTTTAAAAATCCAATTTTCGACTTTTTTAAATGCGATCGATCTTGAAAATGCATGACTTATTTTGCATTTTCATGGGTTTCCTTCTCTTGCCAAGCACAATAGAAGATCCTTGGCGTACATAGACATCTGGGTATTCATCAGGACCATCACTACAACACAATGTCTAAAAATCCATCACACGACGAGACACTGAGGGTAGAGCAGGTGCAACGTTGAGTTCTTCAGTTATTAGGGTCTAACTTTTAACTTCCTAGGACCTAGATTATTCTAAAAGTTCTCCAAGTGACTTAGAAGGTCTATAAATTGTACTTTTGATAATGTTAAAGGGTCCTTCTCAACTCTATGGTTGTTGTAAGTCTTAAGTTATGTTGCTAACGTGATGAGAGTCCAAGGACCATGCTAAGGTGTGGCCATGAGTTTACGAGATGTTTACTGCTCTGATGTATATTGTGATTCATGCTAATATAATGGAGATATGGTGGAGTTTTACCTACTTTGCTGTCTTTTTATAGTATTATGTGGAATTTGTTACCACTTTTTGCATTGTCACAGACCTCTAGGCAAATACAGTTTATAGTTAGGTTTCTCCCATTGGTCTTTCCATACAAAATTGTGTGATGCATTGCCATTGCTTATTGTTTGTTTAAAATTAGAAGCACACATATTCATACTGATAAGTTATAAGGAGTCAAGATAGCTACATAGAATACCTTTACCCAATGATTACCTTTACCTGTTCACTAGATATCTTATATATCTTATATATCGATTTTCTTTCCATATTCATGTGGCAATGTGTTTATTTGATGGTCGTGTTGCTTTAGATGTTTAAAAAATTGAAAAAAATTAATATTTTTTGTATTTTTTAAGTTTGCTGATATATTTTTCGATGTTTGTCGATGTGTTCCCGAGATATTTTGAACTGATGTTTCCTGGACCTTGCCGATTTTTTTGTCGAGACAATGTTTGCACATTGGTCCATGGAGACAGATTCCCAAAGTTTATCCGGGGTAGGGAATGGAGTGGACAACCTTTGCTTCTTGATGGTAGGTCTGGCAATGGCACAGGTGGTGCACGATCTGATGTACTTGCCAACATCTTGTCGGAGTTGTGGCTAGTAGAAGTACTTTTGCAATATTTCCATTGTCTTCTCTACACCGAAATGCCTTGCCACTCGACTATAGTGTGTCTCCCAAATATCACGTTCTTCTGAAGGAACACAAACATGGCCAAGATGGCATAACATTTCATCTTGGAGATGAAAGTTTGAGATCGATCTTCCTGTGCACAATGTCTAGAAGGTAACATCAAAAGTCAGGGTAGTACAATTGGGGCCACTTGGAGGTCTCCTGTCCACAAGAAAAGAGCACGGTAGTCAATGCAACAATCAGAGGTTGGCTAAGGAAATTTGCAACTTGATTTGTGCTACCCTTCTTGTACTTGATGTTCAGGTGGAACTGTTGCAGGTATGTGGATCATTTCTAATGGCGGTCATTCTGTAACTTTCCCTGCGTTTGCATGAACTGTAGGGCTTGTGATCAGTGTGGATGATCTTCTCCTTCCCTGGGATGTAATGTTTCCATTGGCGCTAGGCCTGCACAATAATGGAGTACATCTCTTTGAGATATGTGGGATACCAAAGAACAAATTAAGAGAGTGTCTCACTATGATAATCCATTGGATGCCCATGCTGAGTGAGGACTTAACTAATAGCATAGTCAAAGGCATCTGTCTCAATCTCGAAAGGTTGTTGTAGGTCTGGCAAAGAGAGGACTGGAGCCGAGTAGAGGTGTCATTTCAGAGCCTTGAACGCTTTCTGTTGTAATTTGTGACACACCGCAAGCGAACTTGGCTTTGGATCCACCCTTGGTCACTTGGCTCAAGGGCCAAGCAATATGAGAGAACCCCAACACGAACCTTCGGTAAAAGTTGGCGAGGCTCAAGAGGTTGCGGAGCCCTATTAGAGTCGTTGGGGCTGGCCAATCATGAATGACTTGGACCTTGGTTGGGTCCACATGCACCCCATGTTCATCCACGATGTATCTAAGATACTGAATTCTCTCCACGCTGAATGAACATTTCTCCAAATTGGTGTATAACTTGTGTTGTCGTAGGGTGCTTAGGACTTGTTGAATGTGTTGCAAATGTTTCACCCAAGTTTTGATGAAGATGAGGATGTCCTCTAGATATATGAGCACGAAGGAGTTTGTGAACGACTGCAAGATATCATCCATCATCCTCATGAATGTTGTTGGAGCATTATTCAAGCAAAAAGGCATCACCAACCACTGAAAAAGGCCTTATTTAGACTTGAAGGTTCTCTTCCATATATCGGTTTGCTCGACTCAGACATGGTGGTATCATGACTTTAGATCAATCTTGTTGAAGAACTTGGCACCCTTAAGCTGGTCAAGAAGATTGTCAATCCAAGGGATTAAGTATCAATTCTTGATAGTGATCTTGTTCAAGGCTCTGTAATCAATGCAAAGTTACCATGCCCCATCCTTCTTCTGCACCAACACAATTGGGCTTCCACAAGGTGGGGAGCTTGGTCAAATGTGGCCCTTTTGGCTGAGCTCTTGAATTTGACGTTTTCTTTCCTCATTCTCTAGAAGAGAGCGTTTATATATTGGGCCATTAGGTAAGGGAGCACTGGTTATCAAATCATTTGAGTGTTTAACTTGGCATTGCAAAGGCACCCCTTTAGATCAGGCAAAGATATCTTTGTTTTCTTCTACAACCTTGTCCACCTGCTTCTGCAGTGTAGAAAGAATCACACCGGGGTTGTGCCGGTCGCATTAACCTTCCATCGACCTTTTGATCGAACCATGAAGAAAACAACTTTTCCAGTCCGAGAGATTACCTTTCGACACTGCTTTGTCGAGATCAAGGAAACTGTAGTAGTTGGAACTACCTCGGGAGCTTGTAAAGCTGGCCTCCCAAAGTAACAATGACACTATGAGGTCTGGACTCATAAACAGCATGACGTTTCCACATATATGGCTATCCTAAAAGAACATCACAAACTTCAAGTGAGGCAACATCACACAGTACCTCATCTTTGAAGGGATTGATGTTGTAGGATAGGCAACTTTGTTGACTAACGTGGATATTTCTGTCTTCGCTCAAACAACCGATGGTGTATAGTAGGGGGTGAAGTGTTGTTAGCAACTTTCATCTTCAATCTCTTGATGACCTTGGTTGAGATTAGGTTCTTTTGGCTACTGTTGTCAACAATGAAATGTAGCAGAGTCCCCTTTACCCACGTTTGTCGGTGGAAGAGGCGCTTGCTCCCCTTCTTTTGGATTTTCTGGTTGGATCTTTGCGGGTGCGATGGTGGCCCTGGGTTTTGCATCAATGATCTGTTTTCCTTTGTCTTGTTCCGAATCAGAGTCTAATCCAGAGTCTGGCTCTAAGGATTTCATCTTGGCCAACACTAATTGTTTTGAGCAACATTTGTCGGTGTTGTTCCAGGAGATTTTGTAGAAATCACACCAATTTCTATTGTCCTTCTTCTACTTCCCTTTACCCTTCTTTACCTGAGGTTTGGATTGGTTGTCATGAGTTTGGCTATCCTTACTCTGTCCTTTGTTCTGTGAGTTAGGGCCATTTTTACTAGGCTTCTGCTACGCTTGATTTGCAAACCCAAACTCCTACTTGTTCTTTTGCTTGAATTTTTGCTCGTTTTTGCCAACATATTGATAAGTGGCTCTTAGTGAGGAGATGTTTGGGAAATCTATCTCTGTTTGGATGTACTTGTGTTGGCCACTTGGGTACTTTCGGACCAAGTACCGTTCAAAGTCCCTGATACCCAACTTTGAGTGCAAGGTATGGAATATATTGGTAAACTCCGACACTGTCTTGTCTCTTGCCTAACACAAAGTCGTCCATCTCGTATATTGGTCATCATAGTTTCCAATGGGGTAAAATTTCTCCTTGAGGTCATCAACAAAACCGACCAAGTGGGTTTTGTTCGATATGGTGTATACTGATCTCTGGTATGCCTCTCCCAGTAACTATCCCACCAATCTTTGACATATGGGAGGGACTTAAGGAGTGCGAAGGTGATCTTTTCGCTGTCGAAAAAACATTGAATAATGTAATAACTCTCTAAAAGATTTAACCATTTCTCCAAAGCATCTACATTTATCTGGCCCTCAAATAAAGGAATGCCAAAGTTAACTTGTACCTTGAAAGGCGTTGCACTGCTAGATTTTCTTAAGATCTGATTAGATTATCTAGGATCTTTATCTGGAAGAATAACAAGTACAACAAAATGCATAAGATATAAAAGATACACAAGACACAAAGATCTTCATCGGGGAAACCATAAAGGAGAAAACCCCGCAAACTTTTTCAGAATAGTAAGATGATCAAAAGTAGTAATAAGAAATGTTCAGCAGCTATCTTTCTCTCCTCCTCTGACTGTCTCTCTCTCTTAGGTGCCTTAGAGAGTGTGTGAGGTGTGTATAAATGAGGCAGAGCGCCTCCCTATTTATACCCATTNTCTCACATGGGGCCCACTTCTCCTAGAGAGACCACAATTACATATTACATGATGTTACATTGGGGACTATTGCCCCGACTTACAACGGAGGTTGTACCTCAAGGTGTAGACACAATTTAGACATTCCGTAAAGGGGTAACACACATCCCCAATGGGGGTGCAACAACATATAATGATAATATACATCAACATATCTTCCGAAGTTACAAATACAACAACATGCACCTTCAAAATGGCTGCTGGTTGAAGGTGTCTTCGCCGTTGTTGGTAGTTGACGAAGGATCTAGGTGAGATTATTCATCATCTCGTTCCTTTGTCACGTAAGGGATTCCTTGAGCAACAACTTAATAGGATCTCTTGAAGACCTAGAGACCTAAGGAGAGAGAGGACCTATAGACCTAGAGACCTAGAGAAGACCTAGAGAGCGAGGCCCTAGAGAGAGAGAGGACCTAGAGAAGACCTAGAGAATACCTAGAGAGAGAGAGGACCATAGAGAGAGGACCTAGAGACCTAGAGAATACCTAGAGAGAGAGAGGACCTAGAGACCTAGAGAATACCTAGAGCAAGAGAGGACAAGTGTGCTCCTCTTCTAGATCATGTCTCTACACAAGAATGTGTAAGAATGAATACACAAGTCATGTTTGAACTTTGATGAACGACTCTCTCCTTTATATGAGAGATAATGGATGCCAACAATACTATGTGGGCACAAGCCCTTACAAGCAGCCTACATGAGCCCTTGTAGGCCACACAAGTGACATGTCCACTCTAGAGTACAAGTGTTATGCTCTAGTGATGAAGTCATGCACGATAAGGACTCCAAGATGATATAGCTACATAAGGGAAGTTCACACTATTCCATCTTGAGCCTCCACGGACTCCATCTATCCTACAAAGCAAATTACTCCACTAGGTCAGCCACCCCCTGCAAGAACACTATCAAAGCTCTAGGCATCCTTGCGCCATCTACAATCCTCCAATTAGGAATCCAAGTTGCCACATGCCATCTAGGTCTTGAAACCCTCCTACACGATGCACAATATTCTACATCCCTTGTAGGGTGTTCTCCCACTAAGTGAATCCTCCATTTGGCCCTCATGAAGTGCGTACACCATCTAGGCAAGAGATCTCCAATGCCCAAGGGAAGACCACTGAGCCAGCAATTAACTAAGTTCAAGCATCCAGTAAGCAAGCTATCTCAAGTGTGCATATCCATCACAGACCATCTCTCTTGCTACAATCCATCTTGGACCATCCAGGGGCTGAACATACACCATGTACCCCAAACATGGTTTAAATACTTTCAGAGTTATCCGAAAATCTAACATTTTTATCTTCTGTTTTCTAGATGTAATATAAGTTGCAGATGCTGTTTTGAGTGTTCAGAAAAATCAGTTGGCTGTTTTATTTTACAGCAGCATGTCTTTGTAGGTTAGAGTACTCCCTAACACAAATTTTAATTGGTGTTTTTCAGTATTAATGATCAATAGGTTGTAGGCTAGTTTTAGAGTACAAAATCTGCTCACCATGATCTCATTTTTGAGAAATGGAGTCAAGAAATCAAAAGGTGAACTTTGTTTGCGATTGCTATCTAAATTGCATTCTCAGTGAAATTTTTTTTCTTTTATAATCTCAATTCTTTTTAAACTTTCAAGCATCTTAATATTCCATTTTTTCCCTTGTCTAGGAGGAGGTATTCGAGTGTGTTTTATTAACTTCTATATTTCATGACCTATATGTTTTTGATTGCAGGGTCCAGCTCAAGCTCAAAATTTGAGGGATTCTCTGGCAGAGGCAAAATCGGATATTGTAGTAAAGGTAAGGTACTTATTGAAGTGTAGTAATAAAAATATGATTCTAATTATTAGATTAGCTTGGGTGATCATTATGATTAAACTAAGATTGGTGTCATGCAGGATTGATATCTGTCATCTGATATATCCTGTATTGAAATGCTTTAGATTTCTAATTTTTTAGAAATCTAATGGATGTTATTTGACAATTGATTCTGTTGACTTAGTTGAGCTGGGTCTTAATCAAGTGACTCATTTTGTCAGTGAGCTGAGTTGGTTTGGTGAGTTATGAGTATTCACCTTGTCCTCTTGCCATGGGAAAAGATAGGAGAGTGACTGCTCAATTTCTAGATGAAAATATTTTCAAAGCACATCAGTTGGTGGCTGAAGAAGCAGTAGTTAAACTTCTTTCAATTTGGTTCTTTTCTATTTTTTTTCACAACAATTATTTTTGTACTACAGGAGATTTCGCTTCAGCCTAATCCAGACAACATTCAAAATATATTACAAATTAGGCAGGTTTGACTCAACAGAGGAGAAACTCCACTCTGTGAGGTGTTTAGTCAAAATTATTTCTTTTCTTCTAGACCAGATATCACAGGTACACTGTCTACTCAACTAGAATTATAAAGTAACAAAATATAGAAACTAATATCTCAAGGCTGCACTAGCTACATATTCCCCCTAGAGGGTGGTGTCTGGTTCTACCATTAGTGTTGCCTCACAGGGGGGGCTGTGCTGAATTCTCTCCATTGTAGCGTGCCCTATAAAATTGGCAGTTTGAATAACCATGTCCAAAAAGCTACAATTGACTGTTTTAGTTCCATGTTTTTCTGAGTGAGGCATGCCAGGGCAGCCTTATTTTCCTTTATCCCTTGCTCAGCTTCTTGCAGTCTACCCTCTGTCTCTACTCTCTAGTTTGCAAGCATCCCTATTCTCTTCCATCATCCCCAAGGGATTCTCCAATTCAGATTTTCAACGAGCAGATTGAGAGGAGAATATTGGATGTCACCATGGGTATTCTTGATCTCTCAATTGGAGTTACTCAATACCTGCTTGAGGGCACAAATTTTTTTGGTGAGCACACAATGGTAGCAGAGGCAAAAACCTCCACCCCTGGTGGCAGAGGGTAGAGAGCCAAATAGTCAGTGGAGGAAATGAGTAGATGCAGAGGGGGGTGAGGGAGAAGGCAAGAGAGAGAGGATGTTATGCACCAAATTCCCCAAAGAACATAAAATAAGAAAGGGAGAGTAATCCAATGCCCTAAGAATAAAGAAAACAGATAATAAGAAACCTCTTCGGGGAGGCAACATTCTTATACAATGTATCCAATACACAAGAAAAGATGAGATGATCCTAAAGTTAGGTCTCCTTGGTATATATATAGGAGACACAGGGTACGATTATTTAAGGTCCTAGTTGACCAATAAAGACAATAGTACAATACTAATATAAGGAGGTGAATTCCATTGTAATACGTGCGTTAGTTATAATACAATTGTGTGTTATTTTGTGTATCCCTCATGTGATTAGGGTTTCTAGGTTTTTGTAGCATGGTATCAAAGCCAGAGTATGACGACCTTGGTGTGAGGCACCTTGGCCACCCTCCACACGTGGGCAAGCTTGGCATGGGGGCTTGGCCCAAGACACCAAGACAAGCGCACTTGGCAAGGCAACCCGACTTGGGAGCCCGAAAGCTCATCTGCCAATATGCGAGAAGTTGGCATGGGGTGGGCACCACACCTGGGCGCTTGGGCAAGCAAGTGACCCAACAAAAGGCATCATGGGCTTCGGCAAGGTAGAAAGTGGGCGCACCAGATAGCATGACTTGGGAGCTTGGCGGGAGGAGCACACCAAGTGTGGAGTCAAGCGGGTGCTAGCTAGAGCAAGTATGCGGGGGTTGCCAGCACGACAGGGAAGGCTTGTTTGGACTGACAGAGCTTGCAGTAGGATGAGCGAAGTGCTAGGAAATGCATCTGGTACCAAGACGCATCAGCAGGAAGTGCATCGGTAGATAGCACACTCTAGCACACGAGATGCGTTAGGCAAGAGGTGCACCCAAGACTTGGGAGACTTCGGTAGATAGTCAAGAGAGTTCACACCGACAAACTTGGTGAGTTTTGTTGTGGACTTTTGTGGGCATACTTTACGCTTCGTTTATGCACAACCAGACTCGGCAGGAGTTACAACAGGATGTGCTCGAGGAAGAAGAGTCATGGCAAGTCGTGATGGAAGCCATGACAAAAATCTTGGAACATTATGATTGTGAAATAAGGTAGATGTTTCGGGAGCATGAAGCGAAGGTAGAACAAATGTACTTGCGAAGTAGAGATTAGGTGTGACGTTTATAGGCATTAGTAGACCAAGTAGAGAATTGGCTGATGCCTAGATTGGGGTCGCTTAATGTGGTCAATGACGCCCAATAGAAGAGGAAGACGCAACCGAGACCATCTATGAAGCCAAGCAAGAAGACAAATTGCTTACTTTGCGACAAAAACCACTTCGCAAGGACTTGTCCAATGACGACAGAGTTGGAAGCGCGCTTGGAAGCAGTCCAAGGGCAACCAATCGAGACACTGGCAACTATGGGAGAATCCCAAGTGCACCAACCCTAAGGCATTGACGACATGCCTAGGGAACTTGGCGACAAGCCAAGATGAGGGTTTGCAAGATGTAAGCCAGCAGGTTCTTTGCTTTGTGGACGCGATGGTGAGTGGGTTGAGGGTTGTTGCATTGGTGGACATTGGCTCCACCCACAGTTTTGTTAGCAGTAGAACCACGACGACACATCACCTTAAGTCTGAGGGTAGCAAGGTCACGTTCAAGGTGGTGAAGTCGATAGCCGTGATGGTTTGTGCAGCGCCAATGAAAGTTAGAAACTGGTACGATGAGATGGACTTGGCGGTCACTCCATTGGATGATCATTCGATGGTCTTGGGGAAGGACTTCCTGAGATTGGCCACGACAGTATCGGTTTCTTTCAAGGCTTGTTTGGTGTTCTTGAGTGGAACCCAAACTTGGAGTGTGCTGATGACGGCAAGAAGGAATTTGGGGTGCATACCAAGGATGTCTTCCATGATGTTGGTTGAGAGAGTCGATACGCCTGTAGATAGGCCTTGTAGCATTGCACAACAATAGGAAAAGAAGGGCATCAAGAACACGGGTGCAACAAAGGGCATTGTTCATTTGGAAAGCAGGTTGGCTGAGTTTGAATTGCGGGTAGACTTGGTCGTGAAGAAGACTGAGCAGTTGTGCATTTTGGTAGACCATCGGTAGTGCTTTGGAGACAAGGCAGATCTTGCACTAATAGAGGTAGTAGAGGTCATGGAGGAAAGCAGTCCCGATGAGACTCCATGCGGACCAAGTGACTGCAGTCTAGACGATGCAGCTTGAGAGGTGGGTTCGCTTGACCAAGATGAGCAAAGCCTTGACGATGGCCAGTGTGACGAGGCATTTAACCAACGATGCGTGCAGTGGGTAGAAGAGTTGGTGGTGGATGTGAATGATGCTAAGGTGACAAAGGTGCCTCAGACGACTATGATTGCGGATTGAGGTGACAATGGAAGTGGAGACTTCCTGGCACGTGATACGACAAACATCGTAGACTTTTGCATACATGCTATCAGGATCCCTAGTTGATGCCCGATAAGTTGAAGGAAGTGGGTTGTAGAGAGTTTGAGACAAAGGCAATCCTGCGATACTCGGAAACAAAGTCTCATTTGCACGATGAGTCGGATGAGGCGAAAACCAAGGAGGTGGAAGCCACCTTAGGGACCCTTTAGCAACTTGACAACCGACAAGGTGAGAGACTCGTTTCTAAGAGTTCGCAGTACCAAGAGGGGTATGTGGGTAGGAATTTGTTTCCTTTCAAAGGGATGAGCTAAGAGGAGACAATAATGTGCTAAGATGGAGGAAACACCTTTGGTGACTATGGACCATACGATAGACTTGTGTGAGTTAGCTTTCTGAATTTAGAAGTCTGAGCTAATGATAACTTGATTGGAGGAGTTGGTTTGTAGCTCTTTGAGAGCAGAGGTGGCCTTCAAGTACTTGTGCAGTAGGCATGAGACGAATGGGTGGACCACCGAGAGTTTTGGGAGTTTTAGAGGTGGTGTCCTTGTGCGCCACTTACCCATTTGCTTGAGATGATGGTGAGCAGGTGGCTCATTTCCTTTGGTGCAGGCAGTGAGGATGTAGGCACCTTGCAGAGGATTCCCTAGACAAATTTAGCCACGTATACATGGAAGCATGTGGAGGGAACGTGAAGTGGTGTTGTAAGTCGAATTATAGAAGGCAGTTTGGCGATAGTCAGCAAAGGTGAGGTCTTTGCTCGGTTTCGGTAGCATGGCACGCCGCATAAGGTAAACCGAAATGTAGTTGGGAAAATGCAATTTTGGCTTGAGGAAGTTTGTTCTTATGGGGTTGAGCGCGATGATTGGATTAGCTACCAAACTTGTTCGGCACATGGGAGTCGACAACATATGGAGGCTTGACATAACTGATTGAGCACCACGACAACAGTAGGTGGAGCAGGTGCATTTGCCGGAGAGACTTATTAGGAAGACTCACTTGTAGCAGCTGGTGATAGTGGCAACACTGATGTACAGATTTCGAGGGCAGCAGGCACCTTGGAGACATTGTCGAGGGTGGCAATAGTTTGGAGTGGGGGAGGATGTCAAGGCCTTGGTGAGAGTCACCTCGGCCACCCTCCACGCGTGGGCAAGCTTGACAAGGGCTCTTGGCCCAAGACACCAAGACGATCACACTTAGCAAAGAGACCCGACTTGGGAGCTCAAAAATTCATCTGCTAGTATGCTCGAAAGCTCATCCACCAATATGTGAGATGTTGGCATGGGGTGGACACCCACATCAGGTGGCACCACGCTCAGGCGCATGGGTAGGCAAGCGACCCAACAGAAGGCATCGTGGGATTTGGCAAGGTAGAAAGCAAGCGCACTGGATAACACAACTTGGGAGCTTGGTGGGAGGAGCTGGCCAAGTGTGGAGAAAAGTAGGCGCCAGCTAGAGTAAGCATGCAGCGGTAGAGCACATCGGTTCGACAGGGAATTGAGTGCGGGCCTAGATAAAGCGGAATGTACAAGGCATGAGTAGAGCACATGCGCTAGTGTGTGGGCATAGGCGTCGACACTATTATCACCCAAAGTGTAGCTACCCACTCGAGATATCCTATCCGGGACGATAGAGGTAAGGTAGCTCACCGGTGACATCGCAAGGGCCTCGTCCACTACGAGTAAGTGTAGTTGTCACACTAGACGGGATCTTGTCGCTTTAGATCAAATCGGAGAATGATCAAGGGGGAGACCCTACTAGCCCATGAGGGCTAGCGTACTTACTCAAGACACTCCTAGGGTTTGGCAATGGATAAAATAGGAGAGGTAATGAGTGGATAAAACTAGATCTATGGAATAAGTGTGGTATAGAGGTAAGGGCCAAGTTGAGGAGGCTTAGTAAAGATAGGAAATAACCCAACTTGATTGAGAATGTACCACAAATAGTTTAAGAAAGTAGATCTAGTGAAATCTAGCCAAATAAATGAAAACCTTAAAGGGACCCACCTAGGGTTTTTGCATAAGTGGACAAAGTGGACCCAACAGAGTATAACGGGGCATGAGATGACTAGATCGGGGTGCTTGAATATTGGATCTATGATTTTGAGGCGGGTCCAAGCATACCCATCTTACAGATCTGAAGAAAAGACCACCCACCCAAAGAGGGCACCCCCACCTAGAGTGACTAGTGCTAGATCCCAAGGCAAATGGAGTCCGATTTACGTGAAACTTGAGATCTAGGGTTTATTCATTAATCTCCAAGTGGGTTTTGATGGTCGTCATTAGAAACTCACCGGATCTATCAGATTTACAAAACTTAAGAAAGAGGGTTTGGTTGTGACAATCAGGTCAAATCCCGAAAAATAAAATATATGCAGACGTACCTAGATATACTTGCTACTAACCTTGTATGACAATGATCTTGCCTTTCCGATCAATTACGAGCCTTTTCTATGCCTCTCCCAGTGAAAACGCTACCTCCTCTCAGATGCCAAGCGCTCCCTCCTCCTGCAAAAGAGATTTGCTATGAGAATCAATTTACAAAAGGATAGATGAAATGACGAAGAAAGATGAATCAAAGAACATCAAGATGGCCGTAAGACACAATAAAAATACTCCCTGAATCCAAGACAATTTGAGAGGACAATATGGAGCTCAGTCACAATATCGCCCCTACCCAAACGCTTCCTTCACCAGATGGATGGCAACCTGCAAAAATATTAGAAATGCATAGATCCGCAAGAATGCTAGAGAGAACAAGACTTTCCAATCTCCATACAAGACATTCGACAAAGCTTCCAAGAGTTTCTGCAAAATATTTTATTAATCCAAGAGTTTCAGAGCCAAAAGTCCACTTTTACAGATGAGAGAGCATTTCAATATTTAGATCTCGCAAGTACATAATACCTAGATCCAAAAAAGATCAAGGGTCAAGATCATAAATAAAAATCATCCTAATCTACGACTAAGATTATCCGGATACATCTCACATGGATCGACTCACAAATAGAAGGGGGCACATCACTTGAAATGCTCGATGAGGGGCGCACCACATAAAATATGACTAATGACCACAAAGTAACACATGGTGGGGCTTGATGATTATGTTATCCTTCACTAGCATGGGCCCATGTCTCAATAATAAGGTGTGGTGGCAAATAATATAAAGGAGTGATAAAAATCACTAGGGGATTTCCCTCAAAATACATCCAAACACCCTAAAACTGCATAAATCAAGGATGTGTGGACCCTGAGAGAAGTGAAGCTGATGCCAGATGATGAATGTGACCCAAACACTGTGCCTTAGACCAATTCCATGCCATTCCTTTGCCTCAATTAGGAAAATCAATTTTCTCATTAGCCATTTTTAATTATTAAAATGCTGCATTGGGAACATAAAACAACCAATATCTCACCCAGGAGGAGTTTATGCAAAAAAGTAACTGCGTAGATGTGCCTGGAACCCCAGGTATATGGTACAAACTACTGGATGCACCCCACAAATCTACTCAAGCATTCCAAGAGATCTCCTCAACATCTGTAAAGTATTTTATTTTCATTTTCCCCAGGGCAAATCTGTTGTAAAAGCCCAAGTGACCCATATATGTCTTGTACCCGCCTGAAACTGAAAACCAACTACACCAATGGACTCAAAATGTCCAAATCAACTAGGAATGAGTACTCATACACCATAAGTCCATCACAAAAGAAACATCAGAGGCCCCATCCATGCCAAAACAATAATAATAATAAAGCTTGTAAATGTGGATAATCATAAAAATAATACAAGCCATCATAGCAAATCACCATCTGAAGCATGAATATGTCTAATGGACACCTATAGACCATAAATAATCATCATCCATAACCATCAGTCTATAACTCATTCTGGATCCTGCTCAATGTTATCGGAACCGGACCGGTCATCAAACCGGTGAAGCCCAAAATGTGAACCGGACCGGAACCGGCAAAAAACCGGCTGACTAAAAAATACATAAAATATTCATATTTTGTAAAAAACATATATATATATTCATGTGCATACATATGAATCTAGACCATTAATACAAAAATATTCAAAGTTTCTCATATATATAGCAAATACGGGTGCAAATATCCAAAATAACACCTAGTGCAATACATGTCTGAGGTTCTGAACCAAAGTACATTAACAAAGAGGCTCCAAAGTACATCAACAAAGTTTTATTTTCTGGTTTTTTAAAACAAATTTGAGTTTCCTGAGTCCCCAGTCCAGACCGGCCGGTTCGGTCGGTTTTGGCCGGTTTTGGCCGGTTCCATACCTGGTCTGGACAAAAATCCGGTTTTTTCAAAAAAATTTGTTGACCGGACCGGCCAACCCTGTAAACCGGTCAGACCGGCCGGTTTTGCCGGTTCCGACAACACTGATCCTGCTCATGCCCTGGCTAACACTAGGTTGACCAAGTCAACACTAATAAAATGATGACCCAAGTGCTAAACTCTGATGCTGTAGAGTACAAGTGGACATGCATGCTCAATTATCTATGCAAGCAGTGACACTCTAATACAATTAGATTTTGTTGGCAAGTATAAGCATAATACATATATTATAATCCAAATCAAAATGATTAGTTGCTTTAAAACAAAAACCTCCACTGTATACTCATTTATAGATTCAACCCTTTTGCTAGCCAAGGGTGAAGGGATCATAAACAATATGTAAGGCCAAGGGATGACTTGATAACTCAACACTGTAAGCATTTGGGCTAAAGGACAAGGGGATCCACACAACACACAAGTTGGACTAGGTGAACAATAGGGCATGGTGGTATCTCACAAATGGGTGGAATGGTGAGAAAGCTCCACTAGACTTTAGACAAGCAACCTTTTTAATACTTTATTTGTTCAACATTTGTTTCACTAGTTGACCTCTAAAGGCAGGTGCCCTGGTAAGCCTTCTGGGTTTCCAGATAATGACAAAGACATGACCTTCTTGGGTCAGTCTCTCCTTGTTGCCCTATGGGGGAAAATGAGCCGTACATTATATAAAGAATGAGTGCTCATCCTCTAGCCATCAACTTTATTTTTGAATAACTTGCTAGCCTTTAAGAGCAGGTGCCCTGGAAAGCCTTCCGGGCTTCCAAAAAATTACTAAGGCTCAACCTTCTGGGGCTTGCCTTCTTGATACTCTGTGGGGATAAATGAGCCTTACACCATACAATGGATGAGTGCTCATCTCTTGGCTAGTGGCTAGTTTTATTTTTCTATTTCCAGTAGTGTCTAAAGACACTTTCTTTGGTAGGACTACTTGTGTTCAAGACCTAGAGGTAGACATTCCCTGTGATAAACATCACATAAACCAACACTGAGACACAATTTTATACATGTTGACCTATTCCAACATAGAGGTGAAGGTGGGGGAAATCCCAGATGTCACTAGTTAAGTTACAAGTCAAGGATAGTCAATGAAAATGGGAAGGCAATGGATGGATGGAGAAAATGGAAATGATGCCAAGACTAGCAAGCTATGTCCCTAAAGGGAAAAAACCAAATCCATGCTAGGAGTAAGGCAAGGCCAACAAGTATACAAAATAATCTCTCGGTTAAAACAACTAGATCATTTACTTGAGATTCCAAGTAAGCCAAGATAAAGTATTGCCAACATATAATCAAAATCAAATGGGTCTCACTGCTAAAATAGGTAACAGAGCAACATCAAAATCCATAATGTACAAACCATAATATCACTTTGGTCATGTACCTGCACTGGATTTGAAAACAATCTGAAGATTATTGGAAAAACTGTCGCTGCTACACATCATAGGCACTATAACAATCTCTACTTTGGGTCATGTAAGAAAAATGGCCAACTCAGTCATCAAATATGGGGTCATGAGGCTTAGTCATGGCATAGAAATGGTCAATCTGGATACTCTAGATCTGCTGAAAGTGGGAGATCATCAACTCTGGCTCATCGTCTGCTAATCTCATAGTAAAGGACTGGCTCAAAGAACTGCTCAGGAGAAAAAGTAGCCCAGCTACTATATATGTGACAACAGGCACGACGCTCGACACATAACACACTTCGACAGAAGTGCGCCCAAGTGCTGGACGCGTTGGCATGGAAGCACCCAAGACATGGAGTCGGCCCAAGAAGTGGGCACACTCCTCAGCATGAGAGATGTGTGTGTGTGTGTATGAGGAGTGGAGGCTTCAAAGGAAACAAGTTGGTGTGGAGTTTAGTCGGGCAGCTTGACAAGAGTTGGGAGACAGACTTGGTAGGGCTTGGTGGGTGTAATATCCCACAGAGAATGTTTACTAAATTTCCCTTTTTCCACAGATAAACCTACTGGCCCGTTTCTTCGTATTGCCAACCTTGGAGTTCACTTGGCTGCTTGTATCCCTAACTGTTTATAATATACTGATAAATATGTGCTTGTTCCAAGTGTATGGTATCAATTGATAAAGGAATTCATCACATATGACAACATTTGATAATGGCATTCATAACATATCTTTGCATTAAATGAGAGGAGCACACACAATAAAGAGATTTTAATTAGAAGTTAACCAATAAATATAATTCTGATATTTTTATTTAAAGGATCACTATTACATGCCTGAAAGTGTTCGTGGGCAGATTTGGAACAAGAATTCCTTCCTAAGCACTGAGATAATTGCTTCTCTGCTGTAGCAATCTTCTCAATAATAATATCACGCCGCCACAGTCCACCTCTATGCCTAGCTCAATAGGATGATGTCCAATGTTAATTTCACATGCAATGTACAGGCAGAATATAGTGCATTATCAGATCTGAATAAGTTGAGATATGGCCATACTGGGTCGATTCTGGTTCAACAGAAATTATGTTCCACAGTGAAGCATCAACGCCCTACTGGAAAATAGTGAGAAGTTCCCCCAATAGCACACATGCCCCCTTTTACTCTACCATGAGTTCTTCACGCAGATACACAATAGCATAAAGCATGAAGGAAAAGAGCAAGAGCATTCACAACATACAAGGTAACCTTCTTTCACCATGAAGTCGCCCCAACTTTCAGCAGTAAACACAGGACCACGATTTACCTCAACTATGAACTTGCCCTCCTTTACTATGCAGACCCACTCTCATAATCACAGGCTTCTCCTCTTTTCTTTAGTTCTAGGCATCAATATTCTCCATATGAAGCAGATAACAATCATGTAAACAACTCAGATTATTGCCCATGTAAACAACTCAGATTATTGCCTCTAAATCCCTAAGATACTGTAGTAGTGTTATATATAGTCAAATTTGACGATAGCATGAGATGGAAAGTATGTAGCATAAGTGAAGCGCCCCTCTTCAATGGATATCTTCAATGGATATGTCTTCTCATACTCGGTCATCGAAGGGATGAATGTGCCCTTACTAGCAGGAAATCTCTTTTAACAATAATCCATAACGAAGAGGATTTGCCCAGCTATGAATTACTTTGATTTGCTGCCCTAAATTGAATACGCAGCTGTAGATGTGTCTAGATCCTTGCAAATATTGATGCATGTACAGTCGTATTGAAGCATGGTGATAGATCTGAATGATCTCTCCTCTTGAATTGACTAGGGTGGATAGATTTCGCCACCGAACCCAATTGTTGGTTAAGGAATTCACCCTCAACCCTAAATATCTCTTAGAGCTCTCCAAACCTGTCTCCAAAAAGATGAATAATAACAATCATACCCTTTTGGTTCAACTAACCTTTTTATATAGCTTTTAAGGTTTGCATGCAAGTCACTTTAAGGGTTTGCATGCCACTTTTAGGGTTTGCATGCATGTCAATTTTAGGGTTTGCATGCATGTCACTTTTAGGAACATTATAGTGGGAAACAACTAAGAGGGAGTTTGCCCAAGATTCGAGCATGAGAATTCGACAAGGTAGTTTGGATTGAGTATAGGCATAGTCAGGAGGCAGGTGGGCGCAACCAAGAAGTGGCTCACCCCAGTCAGCATATCGTGCAGATGGACAGATAGTTGGACTAGGATTGCGAATGCAGACAAGGTGACAAGGTGTCTCAGGTAGCAAGCCTACAGACAACTTCAAGAGGAAATCATAGAGAAGGGCACGTTCTTGTTCAAGGGCTAATTCTTGGGGTTCCGGAGAGGGTTGCAGATTGGGAACTCTCCCCGGTTGCAGCCAGTGGGCCCACTCGGTGTGTCCTTGGGGGCACATCTTGAGTCAAGGTTGTCACCTTGTTCTTGACTCCTCCGTTTAGGCTCAACTCCTAACGAAGCCAAGGGGGTAGACCCTATTAAGTTACTAAGGAAAAATTACTTAGTATGATGATGGTATTAAAGAGTAAGTTTTTTAGGAGTTTTGATTTAACAATTGTAAACAACAAATAGTATGATGAGATAATCACAAATAAGCACGGAAATGACACCCAATCACATATAGATTGAAAGAAATAAACAGTTAACCAATGCCTTGAAAATGGAGTTGAAAAATAATTAAGAGTGCTTGCAAGTGCTGGAATGAATGTTGTGCAATTGTATCTTGGTTAATTTTAAATTAATGTGAAAAGATGAGTAAATTAACTTAGGCGAGGGGACTCTAGATATACCCAGGGGGTACTTGGAGTATGTCCAAAACTAAACCGTCATGGCTACCCGCAAGGAATATGTGGCCTGAATGGAGTCTCTGAGACTGTTGTTCATAATGCACCCGAAGGTGTAACAGAGATCGACGCCCCGAGGTCACTTTTCAGGAGTTCCCGCTTCCTCTGGGTATTTTGCCACCGTAACGGTTTGAGCGAGGCGTTGGATTTTCGCCTGAGGTGGTTAATTTGGGGAGAGTGAATCCTCATTATTCTAGTCACTCGCGTTGCTTTTGATGTAGCTTGACTGATCGGACGAACCACAGCCAAGTGCAGAGCATACACATTGGAGTCTTGTCAATTTTAGTAAATTTTAAGATTGTGTTCTTGTTAAAAAAGAAGACCCTCCAGGAATCTCTTTCGGTCCAAGTGGACCTCAATCGGGAAATCAAGGAGGGGTTAATTTTATTGCTTGCATGTGAAAAACAACAATGAAAATGGAATCAGAGATACACAACACCGGTTTTCTAATTAGTCCTACCACGCATCTCTTTCCCCTTGCGGGTCAATTGGGAAGTCGTGGGGTAAGTAGTATGATTACTTTTGAATTGAAAATATGGAATAATGCAAAATGTTATCAAAGTATACAATCTTGCATGTCAAGACTAAACTAGAACAGAAAAAAGGGAAAAATGCAAAAAAGTGAAATGGACGCGGATCTGCCTTGGGGGGATGGGGAGCGGGCTCGAAAGAGCCTACTCAAAATGATTCCCTTTTTATTATTATTGGTTACAATATCAGCAAACTGAATTATGCACTTTGGTCCTTGTTATTGGGGATCCAAAGGCTTACAAAAAGTTTGTAACAAGCTGAAATAAAATCACAGTGGTGGGGGAAGCCTCTGGGAAGCTCCGGTTCGCCCAAGAGTCGGAAAACGGGCAGAGTCTCCTTCTCTTTTTTGTTAAACTTGCTAACAAACAACGAGCAATTAAAATCAAATGTGCCCAAAAACACTTTGAAAGTGTTTTGGGCCACCACAGATTATAAAAAAAAAACCAAAGTAAAATTTGTCAAAAAAGGGCTGATGTAGTTTTTCAAAAAGGAACCAAGGAAAGCAAGCTTTCCTTGGTTCTTGGCTTGCTGTTTGGGTAGCCAATGAGATATGCACTTTTATTGCAGAATATGAAACTTTAAAGAACAACAAGGGAAACTACCTTATTAGCAAGCTACAAATTTCCTTTATAATGCTTGCTAAAAAGAGGGTAATTTCAGCTAGATCTCTTCAAATATAACTTTATATGCAAAAAAGAACTGAGATCTAAACTTAAGAAAGGATCTTACTAACTAGATCTATATGTGATTTTCTTAACGAGACAGATCTAAGCAATAAGATTCTTAAATAGTAACCAATTTGAAGAAAATTTAAGATTTTGAAGGAGGAAGAGGAAAAGAGAAGTGCTTGTTACTGAAGCAGATCTGCAAAAGAAACTTGTTAGTGAAGCACCGAGGGGCACAATCTTCGCAATCTTTGTTGGAAAACCAGTGGAATCAAACTTGAACCACAACTCTTCCAATCACGGCAAACCTGTAAGCTAAACAACAAATCCTGCAAACAAAACCATTAAATCTGAAGATACATATGAGAAGTAGATGATATAGCATGAAAATAATCTTATTTAGCATGCAAATATTAGCTCATTCAAACATATGTAGCAAAATAGGAGTAAGTAAGCTTACTTACAATGATCTATTCCTATGATTCCAATAATCATTTAGGCAGACAATAGTTTATTGCAAAAATTGAAAAAAATAGCAGTTCATCTCAAAAGCAGCATGATAATGGTGATCCACACATGAAAAGTACTCCACAATTTAGCCTCCAAAGCTTCTCTTTATTTCAACAACTGATGGTCAATACAACATTACAATAGCAAGCCCTTCAATCCAGCTCTAACTAGCTTGAAAGAGGTAATCTGTGCTTTATTTATAGAAAACACAGGAGATCTAGCCCAGGGGGGCACAAATTCCAAGGAGAGAGAGACTGCAGCTGCATGTGGAGTGAATCTGGGCCTGATCTGTGTCTAACTGAGCCTGATCTGAGTCTCACTGAGTGCAACTATCAATCGGAGAGCTGATCTGTTTGACACCTCAACCTACTGACTGAAGTATCCACCAAAACTCAACCAGAGAGGCCAACACGTGTGGAGGAGAGAGGGAGGGCACAATTCCCAAGATTGCATGCATAAATGTACTCCCAGATCAGCCTAGATCACCTCCTTTAGTCAAGGAATTGTCAGATCCAGTCAATCCCAAGCCGATGAGACTAATTTCAGTCAAATCGGAGCAAATCCCAATGATTTAGGATTTAGGGTTTTCTCCATTATTTAATGAATTTATCAATTAAATAATCAATATTTGATTTTTAGGGATTTTTGGCCTGAGTGATGGACAAATCACTGAAAACTTAGAAAAAGTGGGTCTATGGGTTTACATGGTGCTCTTAGCTTGAAAATGAGCACCCCCATGATTGAAATTGATTATTTGGCCCACTTTTATTACAAAACCGATTTTTCCAATTAGACTATTAAAAAATAGCCTAAGTTTTTGTCGAAAAATTAAAATTTAAAAACTTAAAAAAAAAAACCTAAGGGAACTTAGACATGTTCATATGACTCGACCATGATGCCTAGCATGTTTATACATTGACACATAGACTCTAATAACCTCAATAGGCCTAAATGCCAAGCCGACCACCCCAACTTTGGATGTATTGAGTGAAAAACTCAGAAATTATCAGTCGTTTGTTCAACAACCAATAATAACCAAGGGAAAAAACACCCTGGGCTGATCGGATTGACAAATAAAGTCTAATAGACCGAGTCTTTTACAGACACTATCATGCTAGAACATTTTATTACAACTCCCCTATGGGGTATGAACATGTGATATAGTACAACAAGCACTTTCCAGAAGCATTTCCGAAGGTCTTCTGAAGTCCAAACAAATCATCTTTGTCCGGTTCACCAGGTTCACTTGATAAAAAACCACTAAGTACAACTTAGGTGGTAACATCTGGCTCCAACTGCGGGACGTGTGCTTGATCTGGTCATAGGGCAAGGAGAGGATATGAGAACACCAGAATCTCTGGTTTATACACCCTGTAAAAACATCTCAACTTGACAAGAAACTTCAGTAGCACAAGCTTTACATAAAAACCAAATGAACCATTAAGGTGATTTATTGAAACAAAATAAATGTAACTAACTAATTAAAAAAAATGTTTTATTATAGCTTAGTACAAAACAAAAATGTGGAAAGTAAATGCTCTTTTTCAAGGAGCTTATTTTCCTATTCCAAGCATGATATAAAAAGGGTTAAGTGTAATCAGAAATCCAATGTAACCACCTAAGCATTTTATTAACATAATTTTTTTTTCCTTGTCTTTGGTTACGAGCCAAAGTAAGGATGCTTTATTCAAAAAATGCAAACCTGTGTGGTGACCTGGAATGGGCGGGCTGGATGGGAAATGATAGGCATGAATAATGTCATAAAAATTCTTCCCAAACTGGTATGTGCTCATGCAGGCTGCTTCTATCCATGACTAGATAGGACTGATATACCAATCAGCATGATGAGGTGGATTGGCTTTATCATCATACTGATCATCAAGGCTAACCGAATGATGACTCATTGTATAAGCACCAAGTTGCTCCAAATCATAAAGAACCTCTATATGTGAAGAAGATGGCTGAGACTGATATTCCGCTGACTGCATCACATCTGACTTTTCACAATACTGCTTCTCAATGTCTTCATTATTGATACCTTTGTGCGGTTCTGCATGATATGACTCTGGATGATCATGTGAAAATTTTGAATGCTCCTCTTCCATACTAAGATTTTCCTAGGTATCCACACTCCCTTCTATGGATGTATTGTAGATTGGACTTCCACAAATTTTTGAATAGATACTCCCCTTGCTGGACATATCATGGATGGGATTCTCAATAAGATTTTCACAAGTTGAATTATCTATGAAATTCCAATAGTCATCACTCCCATCCCCGTCATATGTGGGGGACTCTTCATCCATGGCATCATGCTCTTGCCTATCCATGTCTTCCTTATTGGTATCACATCCTAAGATATAACCACCATCCTCCTGTTCATAATAATCATCCTTCAAAGTTTTGGTTTCAATGATATTACAAGAAGTTAATCCTTCCAAAACTTCATCCCTAAGTGATGAACATAGAGGCGTGTCATCATACACATCATAAATTTCTTCATAAGTGTCGATCTCTGTAATGGTTTCCTCATGAGTGCTTTCTGGAAAAATATTAGCATTGCAACAAACTTGAGAATACCTCAAATCTTCAATGTTTTCAGCTATGGTGACATGAGGAGAGTCTTCAACAATGTGTTCAATCATGGGCTCCTCATGAAGCTCTTCAACATGATTGTCATGGATGTTCCCCTTTTCAGAATCTTGTTGTGTATTGAGAGATACCTCATATTCTTTAATAAGATGCTTAATTGCTTCCTTTCTTAAATAACTACTATGATGTTCTTTGATGGGAGTATCATGGATCTCCTCTTCACTTAAATGTTCAAGAAGTGATTCCAAGTCTTCAATACTTTGTATCATGGCAGAAGGTCCATCATATGTTTCCATGTGATACTCTGTCTCAGATAGGTAGAAGGTAAAGATCTTTTCAAGGAACTTTTTCAAAACATTCATACTACCCCTACCATCATGCCACTGCTTTAAAAACATCCAAAGGAAGCTTGAAAATGAGGTTATACATTTGTTAGGAAGGCCTTGATAGAACCAACAAAAGGCCTCACCTTGAAAAGTACTAGCAAGCATTTCCATCATATTGTCTTCATAAAGCACATTGGAGTCGACCATCAACTGAAGGAAAGATTTGACATGCCAGATGGCCGAATCACCATAATTTCCATGAAAGACTGGAAGCCATTTATATACATCCCCCACATCATGACCAAAGTTAGGAAAACCCGGGATGTTAGAGAAATCAATAGGCTGAAAAAGGCCGGTTATCTGGGCACCACACTGCTCCCTTACTTCATCCATATAAAAAATTAATAGTATGCATTTGATATAACCATTAAACCTTGTACTAAATAGGTGGAGCTGTCAAGTGATGAGCTTTAAAGGTTTTAACATGTCGCATGGGCTCATCTACACACAACAAAACTTCGCAAGTTTATGAGATAACAGGGTTTTATCCCTTCAATGGAGTTGCCATGTGAGAATTAAAATATACATTTAAGAACTCTCACAAAAGTTATTTTTTGCTTTTCTTTGTAAAAATAAAAACTGAAAAAAATCAGTGGAGTCGCCAGATGAAAATTAAAGATCTACTCTAAGCATTCATCAAACAAAGCAAAAACAAAAAGGAAGAAAACAAAAGTCGTACTTCGGGAATAAAAAGATTTATCCTCGGCAACGACGCCAAAAAGTGTTGCCACCTTTCACATACCTGGGGGGGGGACGTGGCAGAAATCTTCAAGCCATTCGGTGTGTCCTTGGGGCCAAGTCTCGAGTCAAGGTTGTCACCTTGTTCTTGACTCCTCTGTTTAGGCTCAACTCCTAACGAAGCCAAGGGGGGTAGACCCTATTAAGTTACTAAGGCAAAATTATTTAGTATGATGATGGTATGAAAGAGTAAGTTTTTTAGGAGTTTTGATTTAACAATTGTAAACAACAAATAACATGATGAGATAATCACAAGTAAGCACGAAAATGACACCCAATCACATATAGATTGAAAGAAATAAACAGTTGACCAGTGCCTTGAAAATGGAGTCGAAAAATAATTACGAGTGCTTGCAAGTGCTAGAATGAATGTTGTGTAATTGTTTCTTGGTTAATTTTAAATTAATGTTAAAAGATGAGTAAATTAACTTAGGCGAGGGGACTCCAGATATACCTAGGGGGTACTTGGAGTATGTCCAAAACTAAACCCACAGAGATCGGCTCCCCGAGGTCACTTTTCAGGAGTTCTTGCTTCCTTTGGGTATTTTGCCACCGTAACGGTTTGTTCGAGGCGTTGGATTTTCGCCTGAGGTGGTTAATTTGGGGAGAGTGAATCCTAATTATTCTAGTCACTCGCGTTGCTTTTGATGCAGCTTGACTGATTGGACGAACCGCAGCCAAGTGCAGAGCATACACATCGGAGTCTTGTCAATTTTAGTAAATTTTAAGAGTGTGTTCTTGTTAAAAAAGAAGACCCTCCAGGAATCTCTTTCGGTCCAAATGGACCTTAATCGGGAAATCAAGGAGGGGTTAATTTTATTGCTTGCATGTGAAAAATAACAATGAAAATGGAATCAGAGATACACAACACCGGTTTTCTAATTAGTCCTACCACGCATCTCTTTTCCCTTGCGAGTCAATTGGGAAGTCGTGGGGTAAGTAGTATGATTACTTTTGAATTGAAAATATGGAATAATGCAAAATGTTATCAAAGTATACAATCCTGCATGTCAAGACTAAACTAGAACAAAAAAAGGGAAAAATGCAAAAAAGTGAAACGGACGCGGATCCCCCCTAGGGGGATGGGGAGTGGGCTCGAAAGAGCCGACTCCAAATGATTCCCTTTTTATTATTATTGGTTACAATATCAACAAACTGAATTATGCACTTTGGTCCTTGTTATCGGGGATCCAAAGGCTTACAAAAAGCTTGTAACAAGCTGAAATAAAATCACAGTGGTGGGGGAAGCCTCTGGGAAGCTCCGGTTCGCCCAAGAGTCGAAAAACGGGCAGAGTCTCCTTCTCTTTTTTGTTAAACCTGCTAACAAACAGCGAGCAATTAAAATCAAATGTGCCCAAAAACACTTTGAAAGTGTTTTGGGTCACCACACAGATTACAAAAAAAAAACTAAGTAAAATTTTTCTAAAAATGGCTAGTCTAGTTTTTCAAAAAGGAACCAAGGAAAGCAAGCTTTCCTTGGGATCTTGGCTTGCTGTTTGGGCAGCCAATGAGATATGCATTTTTCTTGCAGAATATGAAACTTTAAAGAACAACAAGGGAAACTACCTTATTAGCAAGCTACAAATTTCCTTTATAATGTTTGCAAAAAAGAGGGTAAATTCAGCTAGATCTCTTCAAATATAACTTTATATGCAAAAAGGAACTAAGATCTAAACTTAAGAAAGGATCTTACTAACTAGATCTATATGTGATTTTCTTAATGAGACAGATCTAAGCAATAAGATTCTTAAATAGTAACCAATTTGAAGAAAATTTAAGATTTTGAAGGAGAAAGAGGAAAAAAGAAGTGCTTGTTGCTGAAGCAGATCTGCAAAAAAAACTTGTTAGTGAAGTACCGAGGGGCACAATCTTCGCAATCTTTGTTGGAAAACCAGTGGAATCAAACCTGAACCACAACTCTTCCAATCACGGCAAACCTGTAAGCTAAACAACAAATCCTGCAAACAAAACCATTAAATCTGAAGATACATATGAGAAGTAGATGATATACCATGAAAATAATCTTATTTAGCATGCAAATATTAGCTCATTCAAACGTATGTAGCAAAATAGGAGTAAGTAAGCTTACTTATAATGATCTATTCCTATGATTCCAATAATCATTCAGGTAGACAACAATTTAATGCAAAAATTGAAAAAAATAGCAGCTCACCTCAAAAGCAGCATGATAATGGTGATCCACACATGAAAAGTACTCCATAGTTTAGCCTCCAAAGCTTATCTTTATTTCAACAACTGATGATCAATACAATATTACAATAGCAAGCCCTTCAATCCAACTCTAACTAGCTTTGAAGAGGTAATCTATGCCAGTGTTTTTAAACTCGGCTGAGTCAGCTCGGACTCGGCCCGAGTCAACCGAGTCAACCGTTGGCCAAGTCAAACCGGCCTTTAAACCGGCTCGGGTGGCCGGTTCGGTACCGAACCGGTCAGCTCGGCCGAGTCAAAGGCCAACTCGCCGATTTTTCTCAGATTTCAATTTTTTTTTTTAAATTAAAAATTAATAATACCTAAACTAACTCCTAACCTAACTTCTAACCTAACCTAAAGGCTAACACTATTTAGTATTTACTTGCTGCTGTCAAGTTTCAACTTCATTATCACGTGGAGTCGTGGACGGTGGATGAGATCAATTGCTCACGGTTCTGGACCTCTGCTACTGCTGCTGCCTGCACTGCTCACGCTTGCCTTTAATCTATTGTTCACTGGAGCCCGAGTTGAAGGCTTCAAACTTCAAAGTTGAAGCTCACTCACACTGCACAGACCACGGTGGCCGTGGAACTTGGAACTCAAATCTGGAATTTGGATGGTGTGACTGTGCACGGTTAGAGTGTTTTTATTCTCTTTAAAGTAAGATACTCTTCCTTTCTTTTGGGCATTGACAATGCTAATTGGAATGTCTAGACTCTATATGATGAATTGAAACCATTCATAGTTGATAGTTCAACGAGATGTTGCTGAGGTAATAAAAACTGCGTATATATTAGAGGATGAAAATTGTGTTGCATGCTTTTGGGGAGGTTACCGTTACACAAATAGAAAGTATAGTCATGCCACATAAATCCCACAGGCTTTCAGAATTCATACTGTCAAGGTGACAAGCATGTAAATGTTGGAATTATTATCGAGTCTCAAGTGCATAGACATTGCAATCAATATTAAGGAGGCTTGATTCTTGAATGTAAATGTTAGAATCAAAGCAAACTAGAGGCCCTGCACTCCGAACTTTATATTGTTGTTCATAACTTCATAGATAATTCATTATGACAAAAAATTCAGAAATTTTCAGCACTTGTAAATTTCACTGTGGCCAACAATTTTAATGTGTTTGAGAGGTTAAAATTAATCATTTACCAGAATGTACTTTTCAGAATTATTAGATTGTTGTCCTAGGTGCATTTTCATCCAAATAAACAACAAGAAAACTAAACAAATTTCAGATTTTTAACCCAGAAGTTTTATGCATATATTTTAGCCCAGGAATCTAAACTCCATGCTAGACATGGCCTAAAATAATTTCCAGAATTAGTGTTATTGCTGTTGTAATTTGTAGAAATCAGCATTAGCAAGTTTTGACCAAGAGAAAATAATAAAAATGGAAAACAAGTCAAAATTTAGTGCCCATAATTTTCACTGTTCAGAAATCAAATCTAGCATGAAACATTAGGAAATATGTGAGAAATATAAAGTTTTTAGGGCTGATTTATTAAGAAATAAATTGCAGAAATAAAGTTTTCAGATTTTCATATATGTATTATCATTTATGTATTTGCTGCTTGCAGCCTTGCACATTGGCACAGTACCATTCGTGCAATTTTGATATGTTCACCCTTATATGGTATATATATGATCATACTTTGGATGTTTTGTCTCTAATGCTTTGGAATGATGGATTATAATCTTTAAAATATATTTTTTCTTTAAAATTTAAATATTTTAGATGTTTTTTAATAAACCGAGTCATTAAAATCAAACCGCCCGAGTCATTGCCGAGTCATTGTCGAGTCCAAGTCCGAGTCCGATTTGACCCTCGGCCGATTCCGAGTCCGAGTCCGAGTTTTAAAACATTGATCTGTGCTTTATTTATAGCAAAAACATGAGATCTAGCCCGGGGGGGGGCACAAATACCAAGGAGAGAGAGATTGTAGCTGCATGTGGAGTGAATCTGGGCCTGATCTGAGTCTCACTGAGTGCAACTATCAATATTTGATTTTTAGGAAGAGGCCCAAATCTCAACTAGAGAGGCTCACACGTGTGGAGGAGAGAGGGAGGGCGCAGTTCCCAAGATAGCATGCATAAATGTACTCCCAGATCAGCCCAGATCACCTCCTTTAGTCAAGGAATTGTCAGATCCAGTCAATCCCAAGCCGATGAGACTGATTTCAGTCAAATCGGAGCAAATCCCAATGATTTAGGATTTGGGGTTTTCTCCATTATTTAATTAATTTATCAATTAAATAATCAATATTTGATTTTTAGGGATTTTTTGACCTGAGTGATGGACAAATCACTCAAAACTTAGAAAAAGTTGGTCTATGGGTTTACATGGTGCCCTTAGCTTGAAAATGAGCACCCCCATGATTGAAACTGAATATTTGGCCCACTTTTATTACAAAACCAATTTTTCCAGTTAGACTATTAAAAAATAGCCTAAGTTTTTGTCGAAAAATTAAAATTTAAAAAACTTAAAAAATTAAAAAAAACAAAAACCTAGGGGGACTTAGACATGTTCATATGACTTGACCATGATGCCTAGCATGTTTATACATTGACACATAGACTCTAATAACCTCAATAGGCCTAAATGCCAAGCTGACCGCCCCAACTTTGGAGGTATTTAGTGAAAAACTCAGAAATTATCAGTCGTTTGTTCAACAACCAATAATAACCAAGAGAAAAAACACCCTGGGCTGATTGGATTGACAAATAAAGTCTAAGAGACCGAGTCTTTTACAGACACTATCATGCTAGAACATTTTATTACAACTCCCCTATGGGGTATGAACACGTGATATAGTACAACAAGCACTTCCTAGAAGCACTTCTGATGGTCTTTTGAAGTCCGAACAAATCATTTTTGTCCGGTTCACCAGGCTCACTTGATAAAAAACCACTAAGTACAACTTAGGTGGTAACACCATTATTTTGCCATACATATTCTCTTAATTCACCGTATGATTGTATTAATTCACCGTACGTATCTATGAATTCGCCGTACAATTGTTGCAATATGCTCAACTATCAAATCTGAATGCAATTGTAGAATCCATACAACCCAACTTGATTGTTGAATGTTGTTGTATAGTTTGTACAACCTGATTTCACTGTTGAATGTTGTTGTACAGTCAGTACAACCCTATTTGATGTTAGTACAACTCAATTTGATTGCTTAATGTTGTCGTACAATCCGTACGACCTTGATTTGACTGCCTAACAATCCATACAGGTTCTTGCTGCTAAATTGATTTTTTGTTTTAGCAGATCAAATGGATGTATTGTTGCATCTTAATTCCAATGGAAGAATTTCAGCATGCATGTTTTCTTTATTGGAGTAAAATGCCATGTTATTAGCATATTTGATAGACCCAGTGGCAGATCTATGTATTTCTTGCATGATTCTCACTCTATTTTACCAAGTTGCAGTAAAATAGTATATGTTTGAGTAGATTTGTCTATAAAAATGGAAATGCCATTAGAAAAATATTCTGGCTTTCAATTTCTACACGTGGAGAGTGAAAATATAGATGTAGTTGATGAATAATAACCTATTTGGGATTGTAAAAGGAACTGAGACACCACTTACAGATCCAAATAAACTATTGGAATGGGAAAGCAAAGGCGATAGAGCTAAAGCCATTATTAGCAATGCTCTATCAGATTTTGAATTGCATCACAATGACTTGGGAAAATCATCCAAGGTTATTTGGGATAATCGAAATAAGCTTTTTGGAGCACAAGGAGCTAATGCAAAGTTCTCTTTGAAACTACAATCATTCAGATTCAATATATCAATCGAGTCTCTATGTCAAGCAGCATAAATAATCTGAGATCTCTCATCAGACAATTAGCTGAAGTCAAAGTGGCAATAGAGGAAGAAGATGCTAAGGCCATTCTGCTAAACAATCTTCCTTCTCAATATAACAATGTAATCTTTACTCTGAGTCGGTTACGTTCTCAAATCCTAGAAGATATGATTGTTGCACTTTTAGCCAAAGAAAAGAGAACCGCTGCAGAAAGACATAAGGTGATCCTCCACCTAAGATGCCATTTTACTCACAACACAATCAAAACAGACCAACCAAAGACAAGGGGGAGACAAAATGCTACTACTGCAAGAACATAGGTCATATAGCTTGGAGCTGTAAATTTTGAGCCAATGATGTCCTCAAGGGTAAAATCAAAGAAAAATCTCATTCAGCTAATGCAACCATTATGGAGAACCACTAAATGTTGAGAGTGATGATGATCTTACTGAAGAAAGCACCTTCTATTCATCTTAAGAAGCCCGCACTTTGAAGATAGGAGGGGATCATATATAGATACAAATCAACATGGATATTTGCCTAGTTAGTTCGAGAGTTTATTGATCTCGGGAATTATTTGTGAGACATGCATGTGGATTCAAGATTGCTGTCTAGTGATTTAATTTGGTAGATTTGTAATTTGGGACTTCGCCGTTTGGGAAGGTGGAGTCCGAGAAGTTGGAGATTTGACTTGGAAGCTACACCTTTATGAGGGGTGTGAAGTAGCTTGATGGAGCACCACATGGTTCAGGAATTGTTTTCAAAGCAGAAGCTTCCAAAGAATATCTTTGGTTCTGATGTTTTAGTTTTTCAGTCAATGTGTTTTATCTTTTGTTAGTATGTTTTTCTTTCAGTAATGTAAGCCTTAAGAGGAGGTGTTAGAATATAATGCTTATTATGTAATAAAGTCACTTTGACTTTAGGTTGGGCTAATATTCAATTTATGTGAAAAGCAGTTTATCCCACATTCATAAGTGGAAATAACTTGTTCAGTGGATATTAGTATATAAATAGGTGAGCTCCATTGTAGTATGTACACCAGTTACTGATAATACAATCGTGTGCTATTTTGTGTATCTCTCGCATGATTAGGGTTTTTATGTTTTTGTAACATTGTGTTAAATTCTTTAAACCAGTGCCTAGGTAAATAGATTAGATCTGAGATTTACACAGACTAGAATAATCTAACTTTGCAGCGGAAGCAAAACTAGAAAAGAAAACCACAAATACACATTTACTTCTGCCTCTTCAATATCAGTTCATCATTTAAATAATTTCAGAACTTACAAGAGCTCTCGAACTCGAGTAAATGGCTCTATGAGAAAATTACAGTCAAACTGCAAACCTGGTAAATTTCTAGAACTTGGAAATATGCCAGAATCCACCATCTAGCAAAGCCATATGGTCTGTATGACCTATATGGTTGTACGACTCTCATTGTATGACTGTAGATGTATGGTCAAACAACTGAACCCTTTGCACGACATACTGAAATCCGCACGTGCGGCCTGCTGATATTGTTCATACGCTGTACAGAATTGTATGACCTCCTTGTTCTGCAGATGTGCTGGTACGACCTCTCTGCTGGGTGGCTGCTCCTTCTCCTCACCAATGGATGAAAATCAAAAGCCCTTCTCTGATTTTCTCTTACTCACAAAAACTAGTGAATAATGAATGTATCTTGTCTTATTCCTTGTTTCCTTTTTATAATTTTGAGTTGGGTCAAATCCCTAATCTCGACGGACAAGATTAAATCTAATCTTGACTTGAGATTAATGGCCCACATCTAATTTAAGTCATTAATGCTTCAACTTAGGTGCTTTATTAAATTAACTTAAACTTACTTTATAAAATGACGTTCACTTAATTAATAAATTAATAAAGTGAACTCTCAAAGTCTAAGAGTTGTTTAATGATGATTTCCATGTGTTGGACACACCCTATGGAAATATCTGTCTGAGCTGCAATCATCAACACTCCCCTCTTAGCAAGGAAGGTATTCTCCATCACTCCAAGCTTGTCTCAAAAGAAGATAAACTTCCCTTTCACCAAAGGTTTGGTGAGTATGTCTACAACTTGCTCATCTGTTGGAGTGTATTGGAGTTTGAACGCTCCCTTTAGGACCCTGTCTTTGATGAAATGGTATTTATTCTCAATGTGCTTCGATTGGTCATGAAACACTGGATTCTCTAAGAGTTTTACAACTTTGATTGTCACAATCAATCATTGTAGGTTCCATCTTCTGAACAAATAAACTTGTAAGCAGTTTGCGAAGCCAAATTGCTTCACAACTTGCCAAGATGGATGCCATGTACTCATCTTCTGCTAAACTGGATGCTACTGAAGTCTGCTTCTTGCAGAACCAAGAAATCATTGTCGACCCCAAGATGAAACAACACCCTGAAGTGCTCTTTCAATCTGTATCACTCCCTGCCCAGTTTGAATCTGAGTAGCCCTGCAACTTCACCCATCTCCCCCAATGTACCCCAATCCATGCTCCATTGTGCCCTTCAAGTATCTGAGCACATGCGTTGTTGCAATCCAATGCACCTGCCTAGGATCCACCATGTACTGACTCAAGGTGTTCACAGCAAAGTAAATATTTGGGCTAGAGTTGACCAGATAATCAAGGAACCAATAAGCTGCCTGTACAGTATGGAATCTGCCAACTCTGACTTTGAAGACAACCTTCTTTAGGTTGGTCACCATCTGTGTAACCATTGGTCTACAGTCCTCCATCGTGAATCTCCTCGGGATCTCCACTGTGTACTTCTTGTTGGCCACTTTTCCTAACTCGTGCGACCCAAGTTCGGCGCAGCCCGTCAACCCAACAAATACCCGAGATACTGGCTCGACAGAGCAAACCCCGTCGGCAACGCCCTCAAAGCAGTCGTAGTCTCACCCGAGATATCTCTTCGATGGGTAACTGTCGGAACCATGTTTTCGCAATTTGTCGAGGGATTATAGTCCCTTGGCGCGCGGCCAAGGAGCTCGACCAAGTCGTGAGGATGGAGTCATTTACGTCGAACTGTAGCGCACACCGCGCATATATTTTATTAACGACTAATGGTGCGACACATATTCGACCTTAGTACTTTAAACATACAAGGATATAAAAGCGAGCTAACAGACAGGCGCAATATAATAGACGCGCAACAATAATTGCGCCGTAAACATAAACTAATGCTCAAAAGCAACACATAATAACCTATTCGTGCATTTAAACTTCTATTGACAGTACGACATTCATTCAACCATGACAGGACCTGCATCATAAGCATAAACATAAACAAAACATAAACAACCATACACATTCAATCCTCAACACACAGGAGAGTTCACGTGGAAACCCATTCGAGAAAAACCACAAGGCGCTCTTCATCTGGCATGAGAAATATATGGCGCCTTCAATCTACATTTCATTGTAGACTGTCTTAGATCTAGCTTTCTGTTCAGACTCTTTCTTGCTCATGCTCTCTGTCTTATTTCTCCTAATCTACTACTACCATCTACTGATCCGCACTTGACCTGGATCGACTTCTCTAGCATCTGCACCTCTCTAGCAGAGCTTCTCTTCTACTGCACTACCTCCGACTGCATCCTGCAAACTTTCACCTAATCTACCACTCAGACTCACAACTTCCTCCGCTCTCTCAGAGATCTTCCCTCTACTAACCTATCAGAAGCAACTGAAGTAAAACAGCAACCAACCATAACCAACAACGAAAGCCAACCGTCTAACTATTGAACCCCTCCTATTTATACTATTTTACATGACCACACAGGGTCGACTGCATACAGGCAGTCCGTTAATTGTCACCATCGGCCGCCCCTCAGGCTACAGCTATGGTGATCATGACTTGACACGAGGCACTAACGACCTTACTTACAACATACGTTCACTTGTGTGGCATCCGCCGACTTAAGCCGACTTCAGCACCCACGATCATCCTGTCGTTTTCGGCCGTTATTCTGCCCTTGTGCTATTGTTTTACCCTGCGGCATCTTCCTTCTGCGCAGTTTCCCTTTTCGCGTAGGTGACATCTTTTGCGCATATTCCTTCTTCTGCGCAGATTTCCTCCTTCGCACAGTTTCCTTTGTCCGCACAGATTTCCTTGTCTGCGCAGATTTCTTCTATTCCTGCCGCGTGCTTCCTTTTCCTTGTTTGTGCTTGCGCGTTTATTTGTTTGCGCTTATTTCTTGCACGTTTTCCCCAGGCCCAACAGGCCCCCAACACTCACATGTGGCTCGTCCTGAGCCACGAAGCAATGGACATAGGAGGTGGCGCAACATGTGCGGCCATTTCTTTGCTGTAATTTTTTTTTTCTTGCGCACTTTTCTCTTGCTTCCTCTCTTGCGCGTTTTGTTCCTTGTGTTTTTTTTTTGACAGTGTTTCCTGCACCGCGGGCTCATCCCATACTTAGAAAAAAATTGTTTATATTTTAGATTACAAAACTTGAGTTATACAATTTCCTCCTCAGCATCATCTAAAGAGTCTACTTCCATGGGTTTTTCTTTTGCTTGCTCCTGCTCTTCCTCAGGTTGTTCTTCTTGGGCCTCTTCGTCTTCCTTTCCTTCTTCATCTGCCTTTTCCTTTGGTGCATCTTCCAATGCAGATTGTTCTGCGCTTCCAACCTTCTGTTGGAATTGGGCAAAGATGGGAGTAAGCCTTTCTATCTCCCGTCAGGCTTCTTCTGCCTGCTACTCCAGTTCCTGCACTCGGTCGGAGCTAGGGTGTTCCAACGCTGAATTGGTCACCGCCTGTGTGAACTCGTCAATTCTCTGCTGGACAGGCTGAATTAGCCTTGTCACCCTTTTAGCTTCGGCTTGTTTCTCAGTCATCTCTTTGTTGCGCATGTTTTCTTGCTCACACAGGGTTCTTTCCTTATCCTTGAGCTGCTTGAGCTCAGCGCCTTTGGCGATTTTCTCCTTTGTTGGCAGCTTCTTAATTTCTGCCTTTACCGCCACTACCTGTAGGACTGCTTGCCGCGCTTGCTCGACAAGCTGCTCCGCAGTCTCATCCTCGATGAGTTGCTCCCATATTGCGGCAATTGTTTCCACCTCCTCTGTGCAGATCTTCTCAGCTTCCCTACGCTGGCCAACAACTTGATATGCTGATTGTTGCCTTTGTTGCACAACTTCGGGGGGCGTGCTCGGCTGCTGGTTGGTCTGCAATTCCTGAACCTGTTTCTTTAGATCTGCGGCGAGTTTGGATAACCACCTCAGTTGGTGCACCGGTTTTGCCTCGCCTTCTTCCTTGTCATCTGACATTTCTGCGACTGCCTCTTTTATGGCTTCTTCCAATGAAGCCTGCCTCTGAGCTTGAGCGTCTAGGTCTTCCTGTTGGCGCTTGATGACTTGTTTGCGCGCCTTTGCTTTCCTGGTTGCCTTGGCTTCCTGATATGCAACTGCATTTTCTCGGATTCTGACCTATGTAGCTGCGGCATGCTGAATGGAATAGATTTGCGGCAATGTCAGCTAAGAGAAATCCAAAGTTAATGTGTCCAAGCTATGGACACTTGCATATGTTTCTGCTGCATCTGTAGAAAATGCCTGCGCGGGCATTTCTATTCTCAAGAGTGGGAGCAGCACCGACGTCGCCAAGGTGTTTGATGGGTCTACACTGTAGGTCTCAGCCTGCACGGTGTTGCGCACTTCTATGACGACCTCTTCCAGCCAGGTGACTTGCGCACTGGGCGAAGTTGTCCAATTGGTTTGCTTGCGTGTGATATCACCCAAGGTGGACTCGGTTATTTCTACGACCGCCTCTCTAAGAAGAGTCAGATCCTCTTTTGCTATGTTCATGACTTGGGGTCGATTGGCCCTCTGCTTTTTCCTTTGCAGGATGCCCGAAACTTCGACATCTTCCTCCACGGGCTCTCTGCCCTTTCTTTTCCTGGCTCTTTCGGCGTGCACCTCCTCATCAGTAGGGGTGTCTTCTTTGCCATTGTTGGGTGGGTCACGCTCTTCTTCTTCTTGGGCATCATCTTGATGCTCCTGGGTGTTGGTATTAGCGCAGTCCTAGGGCGGGTTCTCCTGTGGATCCCCCTGGTGTGCTTGCTGCTCCCCAGGCAACTCCACACGCTGGCCAATCCATTCTTTTGGCCAGTCTTTGATTTCTCTCTCGATATCTGCATCTCGAATGATGAAGAAGGTCGAGAGTGCCTGCTTCTTGGGGTCATTGCGCGGATACAAGATGATATTGTGCGGCCCCGCGTGGAAGTTAATGAAAGGATACCTGGCCACCGTTGTAGGGAACAGTCTACACTGTTGGTGCACGATCTGTCTAAGTCTTTCTCCTTGGAGAAAAAATTCAATCTTTGTATCGGCCTTGTGCTTGCTATCTTTGTGGTCCCAGAGGTTCTGGAACCGCGCGCCAAGGAACTCCACTGGGATGTCCATGGGTTGATAGTCCGACGGAGGAGTCTAGGTTGTAAACAAGATCAAAATCAGAAGCCACAAGTAGTGGAACTTCGCCGTGAGAAGGTCCTGCGCGTCAACCGCGTCGTCCATCAGTTTGCTCACAAGGAACTGGGACCAGTTAATGTGCACTCCTTGCGCGCACTGTTCTGCTAGCTCTACTGTTGCGATAGTGCATTCAGTAGGCCTCATCTTATGCAGAACCTTACAGCACAAGATTTTTGCTGCAACCCTTACAACAATGTCATCAATAGAGCTAATGAGGTAGCCCTTTCCGCCGCGGACAAGTTGGTACTTTCCCTTCATGTCATTTTTGTCCAGTTTTTCCCCGTCCTTGTGCAGGTATGGGGGCGGGTCGACTCCTTGCCGCGGGAGATCCGTGATGGCCGAGACCAGCTCGACCGTTACCTCATACGGCTTGTGCCGCCAGAGGTAGCCTCCATGGAAGCATACCAGAAGCTGTTTGACATACATCCCGACCAGGGCAGTGCGGCCGAAATGTGGCATAAGGAGCAGATTTAATATGCCTGATTGCTCCAATCTGCGCACCCATTCCATTGCAAAAACTACGTCTGCATTCGGCGGTTCATCGGGCACCGCAACCATGAATTGATTTCTGGCCAGCTCCTCTTCCTTCCTGGTGTTGTAGTCTTCAAACTTCAATTCCTGAAGTTTGGGAGTGATTGTATCTTGGGACCGTGGGACGCCTTCTGGAATGGTGGGCTCTTCCAGAATTTCCTCCGTGTCTACTGTCACCCTTGCGGCGCTTGGGACCCTCGGTGACACATATGGGGCAACAAGTTCTTTTCTTCATCAGTCATCTCTGTGTCCGCTGGTGGTGGTGGTGGTGGAACCGGGTCGACTCTGTGGACTTTGGGTATCTTTGCTGGGGGACCAGAGGAATTGGGGAGGTCTGCACTCGACTGACCTCTGGGCGCATACACTTGCGCCTCGGTCGATTGTCCTGGTGGCCAGGTTGCAGGAAACTGCATCTGCTGGCCTCCTGCCGGTGGCGGGCGTGGCGGCCTCGGTGGTGCCTTCGGCTTAGCCTGTGTCTTCTTCATCTTCCTTGTCGGCTGATTGGGTTCAGGGACGTAAGGCACTTCTAATATCGGGCAGGGTGAGGCTGGTGAAACAACGGAGTCTTCACTGTCATTGGATAACTCAACGATCATGGGCTTCGGCTCTGAAGTAGGGTTCTGGTTCACTCAATGGGTTCAACTCTCTGGTTTCTTGGCTCTGTAAGCCAATGTAAAGGTTACAATGACAGAGGTGACTGATATTTATAAACGACCGGGCATCCAGGCTGTGACTGGATGCAATGATGGGCCATCTGGCGGAGCACATGGGCTCGTCCTTCGTCGCCTTTACTCGCACACTTAGGTTCAATTATGTACTTGTCAGGGCAGTTAAGGTTAATACGGTGGATGGGACCAAAAAGCACGTTGCCATTCTCCTTTGACTTTCCAAATTAATGCTACTGAGCTATCGCGAGCGCTAAATCTTTTTTTAAATCCTCGTGCATTTAACGGTCCGTTAGTGTCTGCCAGTTGTCTTCTACTGCTCGCTAGTTGTCTCTTAGCCGGTTTGTTGGTGGGTTCAGAGCGCACCATTCTTCACCGCAACTTTATTTTTCTGCGCTAGGTTGCGCTGGAGATGCTTCCCTCGTTGCTTTCCTCCCTCGTTTTTTTTCTAGCTGCACGCCTCGGCCTTATGGGACCGCGCCGCAGTCATCATAGTATGGTTTTAATCAGCTGCCGTTGATCATACCCGCAACCAGTGTTCCATCCAACTTATGTAGTTTTACCGCACCTCCTTCGGTAATGTGCGCAACTACATATGGGCCTAGCCAGTGTCTTTTGAGCTTACCTGGGTGCTTGAAGAACTTGCTGTCATACATCAGAACAAGTCCGCCGACCTTCAATTGTTTTGTTCTGATGTGGCGGTCATGCCACGCTTTCTGTCGCTATTTTTCCATGTTTTGATGGAAGCCCGCAATGAAGCGTTCTTCCTCCATTTGAATCAGCTGCGCAAGTCTTCCTTCTACGGCGTCGGTATCTGTTATTTCTGTTGGCGCAACAATTGGTAGGCTCGGCACAATGTACTCCATGGGAACGACTGCTTCTTGTCCATAGACTAAACGGAAAGGAGTGTATCCAGTTAGTCGTTTGCATGTTGCTTTGTAAGCCCATAATACTGCTGAGACTTTCTGGTCCTAGTCATCTCTGCGCACATTACAGACCTTGTTCAAGGCATTCTCCAGTATCTTGTTGAAGGCCTCAACAATTCCATTTGCTTGAGGATGGTAGGGTGTTGTCTTTTTGTGCTGGATTTGGAATTCTGCAGTCAACTCAACAATTAGTTTATTTACAAAATGCGTACCTTGGTCGCTGATAAGGATCTTCGGGCAACCAAACCTTGTCACTCATTTTCAAAAAGAAACTTCGTCGCAGTTGCTGCAGTGCAATCTTTTACAGGTGCCGATTCCGCTCATCTTGTCAAGTAATCTGTAGTAGTTATAATATAGCGTGCACCAGTCCATTTCCCTGGCGGACTAATAGGGCCGACAAAATCGATTGCCCATTTATCAAAGGCCTGCAGTGTAATTTGCGGCGCAAGTGGGATTTCATCACGTCATGATGGTTTCCCTGTTCTTTGACATTTATCACAGTCACGACAGTATTTCCTTGTATCCATATGTATAGTTGGCCACCAGAGTCCAGCTTGCAAAATCTTGCGCACCGTTGCCTTTTCGGCGTAGTGTCCTCCCGAGACACCCGCATGCGCTTCAGCCATTACCCATTGCCTTTCATGTTCAAAGACGCATTTGCGCAGTGTTTCATCTAGTCCCAACTTATATAGTTGTCCCATGATTAGCGTGTAGTCTGCGGCCTTGACAACTAGTTGTTTCTTTTGCCATGTCGTATAATCTTCAGGCACATAGCCTGTATTCAATAAGTGTATAATAGCATCAAATTCTTTATCGACAACGTCAATAGCAAATAACTGCGCATCAGGCAAATTATCCTCTAAGCTGTTTGGTTCCTCACCACTTTCAATGCGCGACAAGTGGTCTGGCCCAACATTCAATCGGCCTGGCTTTACAATGACTTCAAAGTCAAATTCTTGAAATAGGAGGAGCCACCGACAGATCTTCCCCCCCAACACTGGCTTATTGACTAGGTACTTCAGCACAAAATGATCAGTGAACATTTTGAAGTGTCCACCCAATAGATAATGTCTGAACTTTTGTAGTGCATAGACCATTGCAAGCCCTTCTCTTTCAGTTGTGGTATAGTTTTTCTCTGCTGTTGACAGTTTCCTGCTTGCAAATGCAATTAGGTGGTCAATTGCGCCTTCTCCTGGTTGGGTTAATACTATACCAAGCGCAATTGATGATGCATCAACATGCACATGGAACTCTTTCTTCCAGTCTGGGAATATTAATATTGGCGCAGTGGCCATTTTGTTCTTCAGCTTATCCAGACTTCCTTGATAGTCTTTGTTCCACTCGAATTTGGCGTCCTTCTTCAGCAGCTTCTCCATTGGGGCAGTTATCTCCGTGTACCCTCTTACGAATTTTCTATAATATCTAGTATGTCCCAATGTGGATCTGAGTTGTGTGACCGATGTGGGGGGTGGCAGATCCAAAATGATTGCCACCTTCGTGGGATCGACCAGGATCCCGTTGTGGCATACTACATGGCCCAACAGTACACCAAACGGTGCGCAAAATATGCATTTTCTCAGATCCAGCGCAATTTGATACTGGCGACTCCTTTTTAGCATCATGTGCAAATTCTCAATATGGTCTCTCACCAGACCAAAGACCATCCAGTCATCAAAATATACTTCAAGAAACCTGTGAACGAAATCTTTAAAAGCAGAAACTACTATTCTAGAGAAAATAGCAGGGACATTTTTAAGGCCAAAGGGCATTACCGTGTATTGGTAACATCTCCATTCTGTTACAAAGGTTGTCTTGTGGCGGCCCTCTTGCACAATTCTGACTTGATGGTAGCCCGAGAATTCGTCTGTGAATGAGTACATTTCTTGTCCACTGACACTCTCCAAGACTTCATCTGTAAATGGTGTTGGGAATGGATCATGTAAGTAGGCATCGTTTAGCTTCCTAAGGTCGACACAGATCCTGACCTCGCCTGTCGCCTTCTTATCCTGAATCAACTATAGGGCTTATCCACTCTGACTCTTCGACAGGTTCAATGATTCCTGCTTCCAGCATGCGATCCAATTCTGCTTCCATTTTTTCTTTAAAGCACAGATTTAGTTTGTACGGGCGCTGTTTTACCAGTCTTGCGTCGGGCTTGAGCTCGATTTTCACTTCGCCCAAATCTCCTACTATCCCCTTCATTTCCCTGAAATTCGTCGGGAATAGGTCCTGGAATTCATGTAATAGATCAGTGATTTTGGCTACCGTCTCTTCGTCCCAATAGTCTCCAATGTTAGCAAATTTTGGTTTGTCCTCCGACCCAATGCTAACTTTCTTGATCTTTAGCGGCTTGATGAACTGCTCATTGGAAATGCCGCTTCCTTCTATTGCGCGCGATCCTTCCGACTCTGGAATATTGATGTTAGTCGGATCATCCTCTGGGTCTCCAGAGAGGTTATAGCATGTCATCCAGTGCTAAACTGTCTCATAGCACTGGTGGGAATGCGTAGTGCAGGATTGAGAATACGCAACCTCCAGTGGGATCTCTACGAATATCTTCTCTTTAATAGTCTTCAGCGTGATATCAACTGTTGGCTGCTCGTTTGTGAACTGGAATGTGTATGTGAAATTCTGTGCAACCTTTTCCCATTCTCTTGTTTCTTAGCGCAGTTCCATAGATGCGTACCAGCCTCTGGGTGCCATTTCGAGAGTATGGATGAAGTGGTGAACCCACTCCTGGCGCGGGTAGTTCGAGAACGCCGTAGAACACTGCTCCAAGTGTTTAATAGGGTCTCTGATAACCCTGTATACCTTTGTGTCACAGCTGTGACCTCATCTCCGAACCTTACTTCCAGTAGTCGTCTACACTGACCATTCAGTTATCGAGCTTTTGTGCGTACCCCACCATCGTGCGGGTGTAGCTTTTAGCACAAATTCCAGCGCCGATAGTCGCTGCAGCTCTGTTACTAATTCCTCAAACTCAGTCAAGAACGTTGCCAAGTTAGGCAGTCCTTCATATGTAGGCAACGGCCGCGACTGAGTTCCCACTCGTCGGATAGACTTAGTTATCCTGGCACACCTCCTCATAGAGAATTTATGTAATCGATTCTGCTAGTTCTCAAGGGCCTCTCCTGAGTCTGATTTACATGAACTCGTGCATCTCCAGCTCAGGTTACCATCTGCAGTAGGATTAATGTAATCCTCCTTAAGGGCAGTGACATTATAGATGTTATCAAGGTGATCAACTTGCCCTTCGTTGAACATCGGTTCAATGTATCTCTGTCCTTTCGGTGGATCGATGGGTGCAACTACCCTCATCTCATCATCTTCAAATGATAAGATCCTTCTTTTGAAGTTTATAATGGTTTGATTTCCTATCGCCCAATCGATCCCTAGCAGCGCGGGATATGGGTTTGTATCATCTACTATATTGATGACCTCGAGGTCCGCAAAAGTGCGCAATCCTTCAATATCCACTTGGACCTGACTCAATCTACCAATGGGTAGGACCTTTTCGTGATTAACAAGCCTTAATTGAATTGGGGACCATTCTAGGGGTGGCTTGCCCATTATTTCCCACGTCTGGCGCGTTAAAATGTTAACATCGGATCTCAGGTCGAGGATGATATAGTCCATGTCATAATCACCATTTTGCGCAGACATCTTGAGTTCGCGTCCCGTTTTGAACTTTGTCTTGACACTGTTAACCTTCTTTGCTGGCGGGTCTTCGTCCAAAAGCGTTTCTATAAGTGCTTCCAACTCTGCAAGTGCATTCTTGTCCTGGATTAGCGCCAAACAACTTGACAGGAAGGGTTTGAGATTACTAACCTTATCTGCACTCTTGCTTGCAGTTTGTTGTTCGAATATCTTTTGGAATCTCTCAGGCATATCTTTCACTTGGCCTGAGGTAGATGGCTGTTTCGTTCCTACGAACTCTGGGCGTACATCGATGAATATGCGCCTCTTCTTTTGAACATCAAGTGGTGCTTTCTTTTGCGAGGTGGGTCGCACCGACGGTTCTGCTTGCGTCGCCAACTCTATCTGCGTAGCTTGATCTACACCCGTCGCAGCACCTCCCCTTGTTATCACAGCTACACTTGGTTCTCGTGGTTCTGCGATTATCATCTGTATGTTGGCATTAGCATTCGGGTTGGGAGCATTTGGCGCAGGATTTGGTGCTGGGTTAGCTGCTCCAACCATTTGGGATTGCCATCTAGCGATAAGTTGCGGACATTGCTCCACATTGTGCTCTTGTTTGCAATATGAGCAAGTCTTTGCAGGTTCAGGGCAGTGTCTAGCGTAGTGGCCCTGTACTCCACAATTATAGCATACCATTGGCCCTCTTCCTCGACCAAATAGTCCTCCTCCTCGACCCCTGTAATTGCCACCCCCCCTCAATTGAGGTTGTGGTGGTTGCGGCAAGTATTGCGGTTGCTGATACTGCTGTTGATATGGGTTATACGGGGCCGCATTCTGAAACTATGGCGCCATTAGAAAGTGCTGCGCAGGCTGAAACTGAGGCACAACCTGAAACTGTTGTGCAGCCTGGAATTGAGGCGCAACCTGGAATTGCGTTTGTGTCTGTTCAATCGTTATTTGCTCCTTGGTCTTCATTAGATATGCATCTACTGTTCTCTCTCAGAAGTTGGTAGGCCCTACAATCTTTTTCATCATGGCCTACAGATCTACAAAATTTACAATACAAACTAGCTGGGGTACATACCGTCTTCTGCAGGAACATGCAATCTACGTCGCGGTGTCGTCTTGTCTGGCATATGTTGCACCAGGGCAGCCCCTGGGTACTCAATGGGTTTGGTGCATCGGACGAGATGTAGTTCATGTAAGCCGGGCAACCATCTTTGGTATGTCCATTGGTCCGACATCGCGTACACCAGAGGTCTTCCTACACCTCTTTTCCTCTTTTTATGTCTTGGAGTTGAATTATTAGATTAGTCAATTGTGACTGAATTTGTATCATTCCTGCGGTGCCATCTCCAATAGGTGAAGCCTCTAACTTCATTGCCAATTCCAGTGCCTCTGTTTGTGTCGCAATCTTTTGTTGCATGAGTGGTCCCCTAATGTGAGACAGTAGCGCAGCAATAAACCACTCTTTATGCTGCACGTCCGACATCTGGAAGCTTACTTTGGCCATCAACATTTTGAATCGCTGGTCAAAGTCCCATACTGTTTCTGTTGGAGCCTGCTTAATCTCCTTGATCTCGGTTATACATTGGGACTCAGATTGTGGCTTTCTGAATTCCGAGATCATTGCGCGTTGAATCTCCTCAAGAATCCTCTACGGCTGCCCCAGTGCTACTACACAGTACTTCATATACCAATCCAATGCGCGACCCCGTAGAGTCGTAATCATTTGCACTTTTCGGATGTCGTCATTGTTAACGAGGTAGATTGTCCACACCTCCTCGCAGAGGAACCAGTGCTGTTCTGGATCCTCTGTTCCATTCCCATTGAATGTGGGTGGTAGTCTAACGTCTTTCCCTGCCATTAGGGTGGCGTTGGGGTTGTTCACTGGATTCCCCAGATTTGCTGGATTTACTGGGGTCATTGATGGGCTTCCTTGCGCACCAGTCCCGACACTAGGACTACTAGTGTTCACAAGCTGTTCAGGTGAGGAACTTCTAGGTCTCACTTCAGGTGATCTTCTCGGAATGTCATAGTCATGTCCTGTCCTTGGCGTCTCTGCAGACTCTTCCGATTCTTCTCTCTCAGAAATCGGACTATACTCCTCTTTGTCGCAGGATCCTTCGTCTAGGTGACTCTCATCCATATTCACCTTCCCTGGGTAGGCTATAAGCCCTCCTGCCTCCTGCTACTTTCCTCCTCTTCCCTGATCGGAACCTCCTTCCGCTTCTTAAGAATCCAGCGTCCAACTCGTCTTCTGAGCTTCCTAAGAACATTTCTGCTTACTACCTTCCATGTTACTGCTAAATTTTACATAGCATATCACCTTCACGGACTGCGCAACTCAATCACTGAGCTGTAAAATACCCTTTTCATAAAGGAACATTTTAATCCCTAGGTTTATAGACATAAGGTACCTTCTTCGAGGTCCTTGGAAAAATTGTCTCTTTGCCTCGCTATACAAGGTTATCGCTTCAACAACGAACTCAGTAACATATCCTTCTAATATGCTATCAATCCAAAAATCAACAGCTCTGGAAATAGGGTTACTTGCGCTACTTCTTGTGTTAACTGGTTGGTCCACTCAGTTACTCCTCTTCCTTGGAAGTTAG
>LPNX011017547.1:225357-264625 GCA_001517045.1 Pseudotsuga menziesii | reverse complement strand
CTTCTGCGTGAATATCAACGTCTTTGACTCCAGTCAATCCTCGACTTCACTCTTAGTCGAGTGCCACAACATTTCCCTCGTTTTGATCAATAGGTCCTGGCAACAGAACCATTTGTTGGCCACTTTTCCTAACTCGTGCGACCTAGGTTCTGCGTAACCCGTCAACCCAACAAATACCCGAGATACCGACTCGACAGAGTAAGCCCTGTCGGCAACCCTCGCAAAGCAGGCGTAGTCTCACCCGAGATATCTATTTGATGGGTAACTGTCGGAACTATGTTCCGCGATTCGTCGATGGATTATAGTCCCTTGGCGCGCAACCAAGGAGCTCGACCAAGTTGCGAGGATGGAGTCATTTACGCCGAACTGTAACGCACACCGCGCATATATTTTATTAACGACTAACGACGCGACACAGATTCGGCTTTAGTGCTTTAAACATACAGGGATATAAAAGTGAGCTAACAGACAGGCGCAATATAACAGACGCGCAACAACAATTGCGCCGTAAACATAAACTAATACTCAAAAGCAAAACATAATAACCTATTCATGCATTTAGACTTCTATTGACAGTACGACATTCATTCAACCATGACAGGACCTGCATCATAAGCATAAACATAAACAGAACATAAACAACCATACACATTCAATCCTCAACACACAGGAGAGTTCACATGGAAACCCATCTGGGAAAAACCACAAGGCGCTCTTCATCTGGCATGAGAAATATAAGGCACCTTCAGCCTGCATTTGGCTGCAGACTGTCTTAGATCTAACTTTCTGTTCAGACTCTTTCTTGCTCTCATGCTCTCTGTCTTATTTCTCCTAATCTATTGATCTGCACACGGCCTGCATCGACTTCTCTAGCATCTGCACCTTTCTAGCAGAGCTTCTCTTCTACTGCACTACCTCCGACTGCATCCTATAGACTTCCTTCTAATCCACCTCTCAGATCTCACAACTTCCTCCGCTCTCTCAGAGATCTTCCCTCTACTAACCTATCAGAAGCAACTGAAGTAAAACAACAATAACCAACCATAACCAACAGCGAAAGCCAACCCTCTAACTATTGAATCCCTCATATTTATACTATTTTACATGACCACGCAGGGTCGACTGCATACAGGCAGTCCGTTAACTATCACCATTGGCCGCCCCTCAGGCTACAACTGTGGTGATCATGACTTGACACGAGGCACTAATGGCCTTAATTACAACATGCGTTCACTCGTGTGGCATCTGCCGACTTAAGCCGACTTCAGCACTCATGATCGTCCTGTCGTTTTCGGTCGTTATTTTGCACTTGTGCTACTGTTTTACCCTGCAGCGTCTTCCTTCCGCGCAGTTTCCCTTTTTCGCGCAGGTGACATCTTTTGTGCATATTCCTTCTTCTGCGCAGATTTCCTCTTCCGCGCAGATTTCCTTGTGTGCGCAGATCTATGTCACAGGGTTCGGCGAATTTTATCCTTGGAGTTCGAAATTCGCTGAACTTAAAAAAAAATCGAAATTCGTTTAGGTTCGGCGATATCCAACGCTGAACCTCAAGGCGAACCGTATCGAATCTAATCGAATCGAACCGAACCTCAACGAACTCGAACTTCAAGCGAATTTCAGGTGAGTTTTTGGCGAATCTTTATGCCATAAGCAACTGCACTTTCTCTTGGCACGACGAAACGTATATACCCTGCGCTCTGCCCACCATTTTGGAGGTCGCCTCTGGCCCTTTCGTCAACCAGTCATCCATAACCCTCATCAAGCCGAACTGAGACAAGTAAGAGTCGGTGGTGGGAGCCGAGGCCACCTCCATGGCTGTCACATTTTTGCCCAACAGTAAATCATGGAAATAGAAATGCAAGTGGCTTATCTTCTCTCGCCCTAGTTTCACCTTTGTCTCTGCCATCGCTGTGTGCAAGCAAACCAACAATAGTAGAGCGGCCACTGTAATATTTGCTGCTGAATAACCCTTGTTAGCCATGTTAGCCATCGCAAAAGAATATCTCAATGCACAAAACAAGAAAAGAAGTATATATGGTAATGAAAGGCTAGCTTCACTTTTATAATGCAATGTCTGTTGGGAAAACTCTTTCTTTACAGTACGCTTTTCAATATTTTAGCGGAGCTTTGTTCTTGGTCGTCAGTCGTGACTCGTGGCGTCCTCTGCCTTGACTTTAACGTTATTCTTGGAAGTATTGATATTTATTAGTGGAAGGCCACATTTTTCTCTTACAGATCCACTGCCCTCTTACGTGAATTAGTGGCTTTTCACCGCGCATGCTACACGTAGAATTATATTTTGGTTTGCTGCAGTGAGAAAAGATCATGCGATTTTGGTCCAACACTAGAAACTTCTACCAGTGCACAGTTTTTATGTATGGTATTAAAAACTTATACCAGTGCACAGTGTTTTTATGTATGGTGTTGATCTTATGGTATTAATGCAAAACTATGGCATGGCATAGTTTATTTATAGTTTAGTTAGGTTAGTGTAAATTTACTAATAATAGGTTTAACTCATAACGCCTTTAGATTATATATATATATATATATCATTTGCAAGAGAATATGAAAGCTTGACTAGTATAAACATTCTATCTGCCAGAGAACACAAAAGCTTTTATAATTGGGGTTATACTAACCAGTCGATTAGGGTTATACTAAATTAGATTTTTATAATTGGGTTTTAAATAAATGTATTTCTATTATTATTTATCCATAAATTTGTACAGTTAATATTACTATAAATTTGTACAGTTAATATATTACTAAAGTATGGATTTAGAAATAAGCTCTCCTTTCTATTTTCTTACGTTAATAATAAATCTATAGTTCAATATTCATTAAAGAATCATTTGTTTTATTGTATATTCATTAATGATAAAATTTTCAATATATTTTCTTTCATTTGTTTTATTGTATATTTTATTATATATATTATTATATATATGAAATTTTTTATATTGACGAACCTAATGCCGAACCTCATCCTGAACTTCATAAAAAAAATCGAATTCAAATCGAATTTCAAGGTCGTCGAACTCAAATTCGAACTCGAACCATGTGACATAGGCGCAGATTTCTTCTATTCCTGCCGCGTGCTTCCTTTTCCTTGTTTGTGCTTGCGCGGTGGATTGATTCTTGTGCGTTTCTTCCTTTGCGCTTATTTCTTGCGCTCTTTCCCTAGGCCCAACAATTCCCTTGTCCAAGGAAGATCTCTTTTGATTTCTGCCATACCTCCAACTTCAGAAAGTAATGCATCACCCCAATATCCTTCATCTCAAATTCTATTGCCAAGTTTTACGTGCATCCACATAGAACTCCAAGATGGGTGTCATCTCAAATTCTATTGCCAAGTTTGACTTGCATCAGCTTCTCTGCCCCCGAGTATCAAGTCATCCACATAGAACTCCAAGATGAATGTCATCCAACAAGTATGAAGTACAAGTTGAAATTAGCTTCACTCTTGGTGAAGCCCATGCTTTGCAAATAGTTGTTGATCTTGGAGTACCACGCCCTGGGTGTATGTTTGAGTTCGTACAAGGATTTCTTAAGCCTACACTCATGTGACTCTCTGCCATGTACCTCAAATCCATGTGGCTGCTCTATATATACCTCTTCCTCAATGATCATGTTGAGGAAGGTTGTCTTCACATCCATCTGGTAAATTCTCAACCCCATCTTTGAAGCGATAGATACCACGACTAGGATTGAAGCATATCTAGCAACAAGAGGAATGGTCTCCTCATAGTCTACTCCCTCTTTTTGAGAGAATCCCATGTCCACAAATCTTGCCTTGTACTTCTCTACACTGCCATCTGCTGCATGCTTGATCTTGAACAAACACTTAGAAGTCACCACTGACTTCCCCTTTGGTTTCGGCACAATCTCCCAGACATCATTCTTCATTATGGAGTTGTGCTCCTCCACTATGGCATCTCAACACACTTGTTGGTTGGACGCTTCCTCAAAGCTGGAAGGCTCTGAGTCTATGATGTTGGTTATCAAGTCCATATAAGTCGGGTACTTCCTCGGAGGCCTGCTCTCTTTGAAGGTACTCCTGGGTGCATCTACGTTCTCTCGAGCATCCCTCAAGGTCTGCTCAAACCACCTAGGTCTCTTGGCTAATCTACAAGGGGGTAACTCCTCCTCTTCCCCTGAAGATAGACCCTCTGCCCTGGAAGTCTGTGAGCTCTGCTGACCCTTCGAAGTCACTTGCTCTATGTTCTATACTATTGTAGGTAAATCATGAGATTTCTTGGAGGCCAAGTTCTCCTCGAACTTGAAATCCTTGCTCACCACTGTCTTTGGTAGGAAGATCTTATAGGCCTTCAAATTCTTGCTGTATCCCACAAAAATGCTCTTCTCACCAGAGGACTCCAATTTTGTCCTCTTCTCCACAGGCACGTGGATGTAGACTAGACACCCAAAAATCCTGAGATGCCCTATCTCAAGTCTTGTCCTCCAAAATACACAGTTGTGTTGCATGCCTCTACCCACAGAAATAAGGGCAAATTCTCATCGTGGATCACGACCTTCGCAGAATTGATGATGGACATGTTCTTCCTCTCTACAACCCCATTTTGTTGTGGGTTGTAGGAAACTGTCTTCTCCCTCTTGATTCCTTGCTCCTTGTAGAAATCTCTGAACTCATTGGAGGTATACTCACCCCTGTTGTATGATCTTAGCACCTTGATCTTCTTCCCTGTTAAGTTCTCTACCTAAGCTTTGAACTCCTTGAACCGACTGAAGACTTCATCTTTGGTCCTCATGAAGTAGATCCAGGTCTTCCTGGAGAAATCATTAATGAAGGCCACATAGTGAGATGCTCCCTTCCTTCATTGATGCAATTGACATAGGCCCACATACATATGATGCAATGTTCCGTTTTTGATAAATAGGGAATTGACTGAGGACCTTTAATACCGAGAGCATAATAGGACAATTATTTAGTCATTGGTATAGTAAAGAGGGCCATCATAGTTATTATCATAAAGCATGTGGAGCATGCATGCCTTATTTCTTCAGTTTTAAAAGTCAATGAGAAATTAGAATTGCATGCATGCAAAAGTAAAGCACAAACCCTAAAAGTGACATGCAAACCCTAAAAATACATGCTAAGCTATTTAAGAAGGGTTATTGGACCAAAGAAGATATCTATGATTATTGTTGATTGATTTTTGAGCTTTGAGCAGCAGCACCGTGTGCAGTGTGACAGTTGGGGTTGAAGACGACGTCTTTGGCTAGCGAGGATTTGGCAGTGAGATATCTGCCCTAGTCTCTTCGGGATAGACCATCCAGGTTTATCAACGACATTCATTGTATACATCAGTGTTTAGGATCCAACACACTCGGAAGGATTACATTTGCAGGTTCACATTTTGCAGCTGGGGATTTAGCTGGATACCCCAAAGTATTCACTGGGTCTCTGATTTCTAGTTTATCTCCTGCATGTCAGCTTCTTCTTCTTCAGCAGGGTCATTCCATTGCATTGTGTAGTTCCCAGTTCTCCGTTTGCTTATTCTGAGGTGCTATCAGCAGATCAGAGGGATTTGAGGGCGTGAGCACCAAACTGGCAGTTCAATTCGCTAGGGCACTTAGAGAGGCCAAATCTTCTGCATGCTCTAGCCATTCTCTTCAGGAGGGGAAGACCACAGCTCTGCAAAGTTTCGAGGGTATCCGACCTCCTACAAAAACGTCACCTTCAGTCTAGAGGGTGCTTACGGTACAGCGGGGTGGTAACACCCGAGGAAAGGAGCACTATTAGCCCACCTATTTGGATCTTTATGCATGCAACCATCTCTGGAGTCATTATCAGTCGGGATATTAGTGGTAAGTGTTAATTTCTCTCTGCAAACCCTAGCCCTAATTCAACTACATTTTAGGGCATTTTTGCATGGCAAGTTTGTATGCACAGTTATTTCGTATTTTTGTATAAGATTGAGTGTGTGAGTCAGCACTACAATAGAACATTAGAGAAAATCAGTATTTGGGATATTACAGTGGTATTAGAGCATGATCCTTCCCAGCTTTGGGCACAGAGAAATTGAATAAAAGTGCATGTTGATGCATGCTTGTACATGCCAATGCATGTCAGTGATGTTGGTGAAGTGTATGTCAGAAAAAAGGTTTTTCTTTGCCAGCTTGTGAGAACATGAAGACAATGAGAAGGATCTTGATTGGAAATTTGCAGAGGTTAGCAGTACTTCAACACTTGCCTCGATATCAGGAGTATCTAGCCTTGGGTGATGAGGTATGTGCAACATTATCCTTTCAAGATTATTACACCATCAAGTTCGGGAGCCAGCCCAAGGATTTGGATGAGATTCTCCTTAAAGGCATCGTTGGGGGAAGGAAGAAAGCTGAGCATGAAGTACAGGTTGTTGGTGAGCTCCATTTGGAGTTAACAGTACATGATGAGGATGTGCATGAGGAGATCGCATTAGAGCCATCCTGTGAGTCTAGCGACACAAGCACATTCATTGGTCAGATTGTGGACAAGCCGTGTGATGAGTTGGAGTTGGTACACTCTTCATCACCTACAACAAGAGTCCAGATAGTTATGACAGGCGAAATACATGAGGTGCAAGGCAATGAGCACAACAGTTGAGACAATGAGCAGTCGCACATGGAGGTTAGGGAGAGTTTATACAGGCATGGGATAGAGCTTCCAGATGATATTCACAAAAAGAAGATTGATCGTGTTAAAGAAAGCATTTCTAGCAACGAAAGAGAGGACCAAGATACTCTGAGACACCATAGTACAGTGAGATGTTGAGCTTACAGTTCTTCGAGTTGTATGTACCGAGTCAGCGGTCAGGATTTCTAGTATTGAAGAGCAGTTGGATTCCTTGATGGGGCAGCAGAAGAAACATATTATTGCATTTCAAAGCAGTGCTCTTCAGGAGTACATATACAAGGCTTGCAGTAGCTTGAGTCCACATTTGCATAATGGCAGATGGTTTTTACAGGGTGGCCAGGATCGAGAAATTGGGCAGCAGTATATGCGCATTCCAGTTGAAATCAGAGAGGCAGAATGTCAGCTTGGTAGGATTATTCCTTGTGATGGTGCTTATGGACAAAGTCCTTTTTGGGGGTTGGATTGGAGAGAGATTAAGAGTTGGTGTCCTATTGAGTGGGCGATTCTTGGGAAGACATTCCTAGCCAAGGGTATAGTCCCACAAGAGCCTTGGGATATTTGGGATGAAATATGCACAAGTTTGCATTGGGATCTAGGTGGAAGATCTTATGAGGGATGGATACAATGTTTATTGATGGGGTTACTTGGGAGTCTACAGGATGCTCCTTGTGTCGATAGTACGTAGGGTAGCGGTGGATGCATTTTTGACCTCTGTAATTCTCAGATTGATTTGGGACCCTGGGATTACAGTGACTAGCAGTTTAGTGATTGCTAGAGGATGCTTTCAAGAGGTCTCTTGTGATGGTACCTCGTTTACACCATGGTTAGTTACTCTACTTATAGGAGGCTTCCATGGGATATCTTGTGATGGTACCGTGCAGTGCAGTGCTTTGAGCAGAGAGTGCTATAGATCTCCTAGGATAATTTAGGGCCCTGGGATCATCCTTGGATTCAATTGGTTCAGTTTGATTGATTTTGGAGTTGCGTTGGCATTGCTCGAGGACAAGCAATCTTTGGCGAGGGAGGACTGTAATGTTCTGTTTTTGATAAATAGGGAATTGATTAAGGACCTTTAATACTGGGAGCATATTAGGACAATTATTTAGTCATCGATATAGTAAAGAGGGCCATCAAAGTTATTATCATAAAGCATGCAGAGCATGCAGGCCTTATTTCTTCAGTCTGAAAAATCAACGAGAAATTAGAATTGTATGCATGCAAAAGTAAAGCACAAACCCTAAAAGTGACATGCAAACCCTAAAAGTACATGTAAGCTATTTAAGAAGGGTCATTGGACCAAAGAACATATCTATGGTTATTGTTGATTGATTTTGGAGCTTTGAGCAACAACACCGTGTGTACCCGCGACAGTTGGGGTTGAAGACGATGTCTTCGGTTAGCGAGGGTTTGACAGTGAGATATCTGCCCTAGTCTCTTCGGGATAGACCACCCAGGTTTATCAACGACATTCTCCGTATACATCAGTGTTCAGGATCCAACACACTCAGAAGGATTACTAATTTGCAGGTTCACGTTTTCCAGCTGGGGATTTAGCTAGATACCCCAAAGTATTCACTAGGTCTCTGATTTCTAGTTTATCTCCCGCATGTCAGCTGCTTCTTCTTCAGCAGGGTCATTCCATTGCATTATGTAGTTCCCAGTTCTCCATTTGCTCCTTCTGAGGTGCTATCAGCAGATCAGAGGGATTTGAGGGCGTGAGCACCAAACTGCCAATTCAATTCGCTAGGGCATTTAGAGAGGCCAAATCTTCCGCATGCTCTAGCCATTCTCTTCAGGAGGGGAAGATCATCAGCTCTGCAAAGTTTTGAGGGTATCTGACCTCTCCTACAAAAACGTCACCTTCAGTCTGGTGGGTGCTTACGGTACAAGGGGGCGGTAACACCGGAGGAAAGGAGCACTATTAGCCCACCTATCCGGATCTTTATGCATGCAACCATCTCTGGAGTCATTATCAGCCGGGATATCAGTGGTAAGTGTTAATTTCTCTTTGCAAACCCTAGCCCTAATTCAACTACATTTTAGGGCATTTTTGCATGGCAAGTTTGCGTGCACAGTTATTTCGTATTTTTGTATAAGATTGAGTGTGTGAGTCAGCACTACAATAGAACATTAGAGAATATCAGTATTTGGGATATTACATATGATTGGATCAGATCCAAGATTCCCTTGGACCGACTCTCGCTAATGAGAAACGAAGTCTTGACATTCTTGTTAATCGCAGATCCTCTGCGCACCCCCTATTGCTCAATATTGAAGTTTGGAAGACCAGTGACTATCTCCCTCAGTATGGGTCAGTGTTGAAAACCTCGGCGATTTCTGAAAAAGTCGCGACTTTTACCTCGTGTCGATTTTTCGGTAGGTAAAAGTCGCGATTTTTAAAAAATTGTAGATCTGCGACTTTTAAAAAAATAGTGCGACTTTTAGGAAAGAAGCACGGGTCGAGCCAAAAAGTCGCCCAACAAGCCAGATCTGCGGGTTAAGAAGGAAAAACCTGTTTTTTTGTCATTTGCTTTAGAGGCTTGTTGAAGAAGGATTGAGAAGGGCAAGAGGAGACCATCCACTACTTTGGAGGCTTTCAAACACCATTTACCATCACCATCAAGGATTTTTGTGGAGCAAGGGTTCAAGATTCAAACCAATCAACTCAATCTTCCTCTCACAGGTATTTACATTTTATTCCATTTTATGTACTGTAGTGACCCTGTAAATCTTGAGATCTGCCCATGACTCCATCCATGAAAAAAATAAAAAGAAGGATGAGGTCCCTGCAAACAAAATTGAGCTTGCAGCTTTTGGCCAAGCAAGAAGTGTAGGTGCATCTCTATCTACCACTATTGGTGAGGGTAGTGGGAGGGGCTCCACAACTTCACCTATCAGGAGGGCGGGGCTCTCATCCTATTTTGTTCCACGAACAATGTAGAAATTTCAGCACTCTCCCGACTTGGTTTCCAACTCCGTTTAAAACACTGTTTAATGCCCAACCAAATTTGTATTTCTGCTGCAAATTAGATTTTCTCATAAACAATAAGGACCGAAACACAAGAAGAGATTCTACAACATTTTATGAACAACAAATAAAACACATTCACACATAAATTTTCAGACACAGTATTTTTGGTCCAATGACCCAGGAAAAACCCCAACCTCTGGGGAAAACCTGTGAGAGAGATTTTATTTATCTTGAAAAATTACTGCAAGAGATAAAAAAATATCAGTCCAACTTATCTCAATCGGAAGGGAAAATTTTTTTGCCTCAAAGTTTGTGCCAAACCCAGAAATTGCAAACTCGAAATTTTTGCCTTTACCCTCCTCGATTTCTGTGCAGTTGTATGGATTGTACGGGTGCTGTACGGACATGCCATACAGTCTGTTCTGTACGGAACATCCTTGAAAAACATGCCCAACTGAATTGCCTCAGAATTCTTGCCCAGTTTTCTGCCTTGAAAATCGTGCTTGTCCTTTTTCCTCGAGATCCGTGCACTTTTTTACAGAATCCGTATAGTACGGAACAACAATAAATGTTGTTATTGTTACCTCGATTTTTGTGCCATACTGCTGTACTTTCCTTCCTCGATTTGCATGCCCAATGAAATAAAAGCTCCTGCTGCTATTTTTTTCCTCTTTCTCAGAAATGGCTCTCTTCTCTCTCAAAATACAAAAAGTGCCTCTTCACTTGGAAAACTTTCCTTTTAGGTAAAAAATTAGGGTGAATGAAAAACCATCTAATCCTAGGGCTTAGATTAGACTAGATGAGTGGTTGTGATTAAAATCACTTTTCTCCACAAAATAATTAATTTCACTCACTTTTTAAATTTTTCACTTAAAGTGCACTATATTCTCTAAAGTGCAATTAATGTTCATCTCAAGTCATTAATATAAAGTCCAAGTGACTTAACCCCTTTTCTTAGTGACTTAGGAAAAAGTCACTTAGGGGAACAACTCCTAAGTATAGGAATCAACACTCCCTCTTATCGAGGAACTTGTTCTTCACCACACCCATCTTGTCTCTGAAATGAATAAACTTGCCTCTTCCAAGAGACTTCGTCAGGATATCTACAACTTGCTCATCAGTGGAAATGCACTGGAATGTCACTGCTTTTGTCTGAACATAATCACGAATGAAATGATACCTGATCTCAATATGCTTTGACCTGTCTTGAAATACAAGATTCTCAGAGAGCTGGATGCAACTTTGATTGTCACAATAAATCACTGTAGGCCTCAGCTCTTGATCAAATAAATCAACCAATAACTTGCGAAGCCACAACGCCTTGCAACTGGCCTGACTGCCATATACTCGGCCTCCGCAGAACTCAAAGCAACAGACTTTTGCTTTCGATTGAACCACGACACTGATGCCAAGCCCAAACTGAAACAACATCTGGAAGTGCTCTTCCGGTCTGCCACACTGCATGCCCAATTTGAATCTGTGAAGCCTACCAATCTGATCCCATTCGATCTCTTGTAGTCCAGACCATACTCCACTGTCCCTACAAGGTATCTCAACACATGTTTTGCGGCTACCCAGTGTACCTTGCTAGGCTCCACCATGAACTGACTGAGAGTGTTCACCGCAAAACACAAATTTGGCCTAGAGTTGACTAGATACATCAAAGAACCAATGAGTTGACGATATAATGTAGGATCCACCAACTCTCCCTCAGAAGCATGAAGCTTCTTCCAGTTGGTGACTATCGATGTAGACATCGACCTGCAGTCCTCCATCCGAAATCTCCTCAGAATATCAACTGCATACTTTCCCTGTCCCAGAAAAATATGACGAGGCTCCTGCCAAACCTCCAATCCCAAAAAATAGTGCATCAACCCAATGTCCATCATCTCATACTCTGAAGCAAGATCTCTCTTGCAAACTGTAATAGGTCTCTCTCCTCTTGTGATAAACAAGTCATCCACATACAACAGAAGAATGAGCGGATCATCTCCAACCATGATGATAGAGATTCAGATCTGCCTCACTCTTCTGAAAACCCATCCGCTGCACGTAAGAGTCAATCCTAGAATACCAAGCTCGAGGAGCTTGCTTCAGCCCATATAAGCCTTTCTTCAGCCTGCAAACATGAGACTCTCTCCCATGAATCTCAAAGCCCTGAGGCTACTCAACATAAACCTCCTGCTGTATGATTCCATTGAGAAATGCGGTCTTCACATCCATTTGATGGATCTTCCAACCCATTTCCGCAGCAATGGAAATCAATGCTTTGATAGAAGTATAATGAGCAACCGGTGCAAAGGTCTCATCATAATCAACTCCATCAACCTGTGAGAACCCCTGCGCCACAAACCAAGCCTTCTACTTCTCCACACTACCATCCACAACATGTTTTAGCTTGTAAAGTCAAAGAGAAGTCACCAATGACTTCCCCTCAGGTCTCGGAACAATCTCCCAGACATCGTTCTTCATGATGGAATGGTACTCTTCCATCATGGCATCTCTCCAAACATGATGCTGAGAGGCTTCCTAAAAAGTAGATGGCTCTGAATCAGGAAGACTAGCCACTAATGCCATACCCAATTTGTCTGGCATCTGAATAGCCCTCACTGGCTCCTTGGGCGTTCCAAACTCCTTTGCTTCCTTCAAGGTCTCCCGAAGCCACTTAGGCTTCTTCTTCCCTGAAGACTGCTCCCACACTGGTTTGTCCTCATCTGACGAACTCCTAGAGGTAGAAGACCCAATAACATGTGAACCAGAAGCTGGTGTACCAACGACTGGTGAACCCTGTGATCCTGAAGCTCTATACGGTGAACCTGTGACTTGAGACCCAAAACCTGTCCCCGAAGATCCTGCTGGCTGAACCATTGAAACTAGAGATCCTGTGCCTATACTCTGTGGTCTAGTAACCCCAGAAACCTGTGAACCTGTCAACTGCACTGAAGGTACCTATGAAACTACCTGAGGTGTGGGAACCTACTGCTCTCCCTACTCTGACTCTCTACACTTCTTGAAGGTCTGCTCCTCCTCAAATCTCACTTCCCTCCTCACAACAACCTTCCTTTGAGAAGGAAGATAGATGCAGAAGGCCTTCAAAGTCTCATCATACCCCACAAAGATGCCTCTCTCTGTTGTGGGCTCAAACTTTGTCCTCTTCTCAAAAGGGACATGTGAATAAGTCAAGAAACCAAATATCCTCAAATGACTCACCTCAGGCTTCTTGCCTATGAAACTCTCCTCAGGTGTCTTGTTCCCCATGACATGATGGGGAACCCTATTTTGAAGGTATACAACTGTACAGTATACTACATGCCTCTGCCCAAAGGAAGAAAGGAAGTGACTGATCATGCAACATGGCTCTCGCAGCTCCAACTATAGATCTGTCCTTCCTTTCTGCCACTCCATTCTGCTCAAGAGTGTATGGTATCGTCCATTGTCTTCGAATGCCCTCTTGTCTGCAATACTCATCGAACTCCTTGGAGGTATACTCACCCCCGTTATCTGATCTGAGTGCTCGTATCTTCCTCCTAGTCTGGTTCTCCACAAGAGCTTTGAACACTTGGAACCTCTGCAAGACCTCCTCAGATTTCTTGCTCTTCAGGAAGTAGATCCAAGTCTTCCTAGAATGGTCATCGATGAATGTCACATAATACTCGAACCCTCTCAGAGAAACCACTGACATAGGTTCACACAAGTCGGAATGTAACAAATCAAGAACTCCTGCTGACCTGCTATCACTGCTTGTAAAAGCAGTCTTGGTGTACTTTCCCAAAGCACACCCCCTGCATACCTCACTGTGCTTCGTGCTGAACTCTGGTAAACCTGTAACCATATACCTCAACATACGCAAAGCTAGATGATGCAGATGAGCCATCCTCCTGTGCCACAGCTCACAAAGCTCGCTGCTGCTGTTATGTGCCACAGCTCACAAAGCATGTTGGGGCTGAAACAAGAGCTTGTACAGTTTCCCACATGCAACTCCAATGGTGTAAGAAGCAGATGGTCCTGCAATCTTGCGAAAAACATGCACATTACCATCCAGGAAAGACACCCCAAGACCCCTATCCTCGATCATGGAAACTAAGATCAAGTTCTTCTTCAGCCCAGCTACATACAGTACATCTCTCAAAATCATGGGACTCATGGACTCTCTCTGAAAAATAATGGTCCCATGCTCAACTGCTTTGACAACTGTCATCCCCCAAGACTACTTCCACATCAATCTTTGCCTGTGAAAGCTCGGAGAACATCTCTCGAGCACCTGTGATGTGGCTCGAAGCTCCACTATTAATATACCACGTGTTGGTGGTGGATGCACTCAAGGAATGGCCTGTCAACAAGGAATACTCCCTCTCAATATCAACATCTGCATTGGTGATGATGGATGCTCTCTCTCTATTAACATGCCCAATACAGAGAGAAAACTCTCTCGAATCTCGCTGTAAACTCCTCCACCTCTGCCGAAGATGCTGTCTGCTGCTTCTTTTTCTTCTTCTTCTTCTGTGTACATTGCCCAACATAGTGTCCAAACTTCTGACAAGCGAAGCACTTCACAGTGCTCAAATCCTTCTTCTGCCCCTCCTGTTGCTTAGCCCCACCCTTCTTAGGGCCCTTGAACTTCTTTTTCCCCTTTGCAGTCAATGCCACATTCTCCTCTTCCTCCCTGCTAGTAGAAGAGCTGCCCTGCACAAGACCTCTCTGGGTCTCCTCCTGAACAAAATCATCACAAATCCTGTCCCATGTACCTTGGCCACTATAGCCTCCACAAACATAGCCCAAGGCTTTGAAACCCCATTCGAAGCTGTCTGCACTAGCTTCGAACCAGGAACAACCTCCCCCATTGCTGCAATCTCATCTCTCACCTGAGCGATCCTAGTAAGGTAAGATATCACAACCTCAACTTTGGCCATCTTGATACTTTTCAACTTCTCCCTTAAAACCATCTTCCTATTCTCATTTGAGCTTTGAAACAAGCCAGTCAAAGCGTCCCACATCTGATATGCATGGGTCTTACTTGAGATGTGTGGGATCACATGGTCTGTCACTGCATCTAGAATTATTCTTCTAGCTTTTATGTCTTTCTTGTTGAAGGTATTAAGTGCTACTGCATCGGTGGAAGGGGGAACAACAGTAGGATTTGCTGTAGTGTTGTGAACCCCCTCATCCCACAACTCATTTTCCTCCAATATCAGCACTAGTCTAGCTTTCCATGGTACAAAATTCCTAGCCCCATCAAGCCTATCCTCCAACCTAAGTCATGTAGCCATTTTCTATGCAAAGTTCAAGTTTCCACAAGGTGCTGCCCATTGACAAAAAGAAATCGTTGAAGTCTGAAATTTTTCATTGTGTATAAATCTACCCTCTCTTTAACAAAGCTCTGATACTCGGTTTCCAACTCCGTTTAAAACATTGTTTAATGCCCAACCCAATTTGTATTTCTGTTGCAAATTAGATTTTTCTCATAAACAATAAGGACTGTAACACAAGAAGAGATTCTACAGCATTTTATGAACAACAAATAAAACTCATTCACACATAAATTTTCAGACACAGTATTTTTGGTCCAATGACCCAGGAAAAACCCCAACCTCTAGGGAAAACCTGTGAGAGAGAAATTTTATTTATCTTGAAAAATTACAGCAGTAAATAAAAAAATATCAGTCCAACTTATCTCAACCGGAAGGGAAAAAAATTCTGCCTCGAAGTTTGTGCCAAACCCATAAATTGCAAACTCAAAAATTTCTTCCTTTTACACTCCTCGATATTAGTGCAGCTGTATGGACATGATGTATGATCTATTCTATACGGAATAGCCTTGAAAAACGTGCCCAGTTGAATTGCCTTAGGATTCGTGCCTAGTTTTTTCTGCCTCGAAAAACATGCCTAAAAACTACCTTGAAAATAGTGCATGTCCTTCTGCCTCGAGATCCGTGAATTGTACAGAATCCGTACAGTACGACCTGTACGAAACAACAATAAATGTTGTTGATGTTACCTCGATTTCCATGCTCTGCTGCTATACTTTCCTTTCTCGATTTGTGTGCCCAAAGAAAAAAAAGCTCTTGCTGCTATTTTTTTTTTCCTTTTTCTCAGAAATGGCTCTCTTCTCTCTCAAAATGCAAAAAGTGACTTTTCACTTGGAAAACTTTCCTTTTAGGTAAAAAGTTAGGGTGAATGAAAAGCCGTCTAATCCTAGGGCTCAGATTAGATTAGATGAGTGGTTGTGATTAAAATTACTTTTCTCCACAAAATAATTAATTTCACTCACTTTTAAAATTTTTCACTTAAAGTGCACTTTATTCTCTAAAGTGCAATTAATGCTCATCTCAAGTCATTAATATAAAGTCCAAGTGACTTAACCCCTTTTCCTAGTGACTTAGGAAAAAGTCACTTAGGAGAACAACTCCTAGGTATAAAAATCAACAAACAGGAGGTGGATCATAACCTTCTATCAAGTCAGTTGTAAAGAAATCAAAAAAGGTAGAAGCAGACAGAGTAATGGGGAGGTGTCTTCACTGCAGTCACATACCTCTCAACATTGTTTAAAACAATCCATTTTGGCGGTCGATGTGTAATGCCATTGCAGTAGTTGGCCCAGGGTATAAAAGTGCCACCTTCGAGGAGTTGTGGGGCCCAATCCTTCAAGCATAAAAGAAGGACATCGGTGCTAGGTTGGGAGAGTTCAAGCAGTGATGGGAGAGCATTGGATGCACAGTCATGTTAGATGATTGGACAGATGGTAAGGGTAGAAGCCTTATCAACTTCTTAGTTCATTGTCCTCGAGGTACCATGTTTATAAAATCAGTTGGTGCATCGACACATGTAAAAGATTCAGCTCTTTTATGCGAGTTGATGGATGGGTTCATCCAGGATATTGGGGTGCACAATGTTGTGCAAGTTATTACAGATAATGCAGTTAATTATGTGGCTGCTAGCAGGATGCTTATGGAGAGGTACGCTAGTTTGTTTTGGACTCCATGTGCAACTCATTGCATTGATTTGATGTTGGAGGATATGGGAAAAATTCCCTTTATCAAGGCGGTGATTGATCAAGCTAGGAGCATCCCCAAGCTCATTTACAACCATGCTTTTGTTCTTAGCCTCATGAGGAGGCACACCAAAAACAAAGAGTTGAAGCGTCCTGCAATTGCATGTTTTTCCACCACATTCATTACTCTTTAGTCTTTGCTTCAATGTTAGTTTGAGTAGTAAATGTTTGTTTGTGATGAATGGTGTGATTATGCTTACAGCAAGAGAGAGGATGGGAAAACCTTTGCCAAGTTGGTGTACACTAGCTCCTTCTGGGAAGGAGTGGGGGAAGTGTGCTTGGTGAGTGAACCTTTGGTAAGGGTTTTGAGACTTGTTGATGGTGATAAGCCTGCAATGGGCTATTTGTATGAGGCCATGGATAGGACCAAAGAAGCCATTCGAAATTATTATGTGGGCAACGACACCCCGGGGCACAACAGGCACATGTTGTTATGGGATTTGATTGATAGTTGACGGACTGGGATGCTTCATCGACCCATTCATGCAACAAGACTTTTTCTCAACCTCGCATTTGCCTACAAATGCAATTTTGATTTTGATAGTGAGCTGTTGGAGGGTCTCCTCACTTGTATTCAGAGGATGATACCTGATTATGAGACTCGCAATGCAATCAATCACGAGATAAAGGTGTATGGGGATGGTACTTGAGTATTTAGCTTTGGTGGTGCTATTCGTGACAGGACCGATTTCATGCCAGGTAAGTTATTAGAGTGTTTTAACCTTTATTTGAAAGATGAATTATGATTTATTGATATTTATTTCCTATTTCAGTTTTCCAATGTAATGAAATGTAATTTAGTTATCTTTCTCTCTTGTTTGGTGTAGTTACTTGGTGGTGAACCTATGGTGTGAGGAAACCAAATTTACAGAAATTTGCCATCAGAATCCTTAGCCAAACCTGTACCGCTTTGGGATGTGAGCGGAATTGGAGTGTCTTTGAAAAAATACATGCAAAGAGACGCAGAAGGTTAGAACTTAGAATTTCAACAAAGCAATTGCATTTAAATTTTTAATGCAATTTATGAATCTATGATCCTCTAAGATATTATAATTTATTAATTTATTACTCTCTAAACTCGTAATTTTTTTATTACCCTCTTACAGGTTGGAGTTGAGACGTCTTAATGACTTGGTGTACGTCCATTACAATCTTCGTTTGGATGAGACAGATAAAGAAAGAATCAGATGCGAATGCCATCTCCTTGGACAATATTGATATATTGTCTAGGACAATATTGATATATTGTCTAAGTGGAGGGTGGAGATTGAGACTCCTATCATGGAGGAGTCCCTACATGGCTAGAGATAGAGGAGGGACAGGAGGAGGGGAAGGAGGAGGAGGAGCAGGAGGATGAGGAGGAGGAGACACCATGGAGGGTGATGTGCTAGCATCGCCACCACCTTCAGCACCGATTGATACATCTAGTCCTCCATCCATCGCTTAAAGTTTGGTATTAGATGTAGGGCAAAGGCCTTCTGCTGCTACTACTAGTGCAAGGGGTAGGCCTAACAAACTACCCATGATATTTTCCCGTAAAAGGGGAAGAGGGCATTGATATTAGATAGCTAGCTGCTAGTTTTCCTTAGATACATTTATATATATGATGTCATTTTGTATTGGTTATACACTTTTGAGTCCTTGATTGGACAACTATGATGTTTCAGGATTCAATATCGACTTTGATGTATCATTTTATATTTGGCATGACTACATGATGATGCTATATATCAGTGCTTTCTCCATATTTATGTTCAAATGTGTTTATCTGATGTTATTGTTGCTTTATATGTTCAAAATTCTTAAAAAATGAATGTATTTGTATTTTTTTAATGTTTGCCGACTTTTGTCGTTTTTTTCCTGATTTTTTAGCTGATGTTTTCAAGAAGTTGTATTCGGGACCCTTGCCAACTTTTTGCCGATGCCGACTTTTTCAACAATGGTATGGGTAGTGCCTTGTGATGTAGATGTCCCGTCTTCTTGTGCCAAAGCTCGCACAAGCTCTCACTATCATGCACCAATGCCTAAAAGGGCTTGCCCTGTAGCCTGTATAAGTTGCCTTTCCTCACTCCACTCACAGTTGGGTCGAGACTGGCTCCCTCTAGGCATATGAAGTTATGAACACCTGCTCTCTCTGGAAGGTAACTGCATAAACCTTGTCCTCCATGATTGAGATGGACAAAAGATTCTTCTTCAGACACGGTACATAGAGAACCTTTTGAGCGTCAAACGATCCTCTTTACTCAAGTTGGCACTGAACTGTCCCTTGTCCCTTTATTGCACATTTTTCATCATCGCCAAGCTCCACATGGATCCCTGAGTCATCCTTTGATAGCCTGTTGAATAACTCGTGCTTCCCTCATGTGATGGGATGCACCATTGTCCAATTACCACACACTCTTGGCAATAGTGCTGGTGGAAATGCAGGAAACGAGAGAGAAGTCATCCTTGAACTTTGCCACAAGTTCACTCAACTGGGTCTCTGCTGTTGTTGCTCCTTGCGGCCTTTTTCCCTTACCCTTCTTCTTCTCCAAACACTAAGATGCATAGTGCCCATTCAATTGGCAAAGAAAACACTTGAGCTTGCTCAAGTCTTTCTTCTTCCCTTGCTGATGTGTTTCTCCCTCTCTGTTACCTTTCTTGAAAACTTACCCTTTTCCTTTTCTTGCCTTGTTGATGAGGGCTAAGTTTTCATCCCACCTCCCTGCTTGTTGGCTCTAGACTCATCTCGAGTCTCCTCTTGAATGTAGTCGTCCCATGGTTTCTACCAGTCTGAAATATTCTCCCAAGCATAGATCCCTTTCACGAATGGTTCCCATGACTTGGTGAACCCATTCAGAGCCACATGAACTAGTTCTGCTTCCAAGACCTTCTTTCATATTGCTGCAAACTGATCACGTATCTATGTGATCCTCATAAGGTAGTTGGTAACATTGTTGGATCTGGTCATCCAACAATCTTGGAGCTTGTTCTTTAAGATCATCTTCCTGTTCAGTTTATCACTCTGAAAGAGACTGACTAGGGCATCGGACATTCTCCTTTGCTGTGGTCTTCTCTGCCGCATGTAGGATTAGGTGATCCTTAATTGCATCTGGAATTGCCCTCTGTGCCTTGATGTCCTTCTTCTCTTGTGTTGCCTGATTTGCAGGATCAGCTGGTACAGGAAGAACCTTCTCTACATTCTCCCACAAGTCATGCTCTTTTAGGAGCAACGTAACCCTTGCCTTCCATGGCAAAAGTTAGATACCCCATCTAACCTGTCCTCGAACTTGAGACTGCTAGTTGACGTGGCTGCCTTGTGCTTAATCCTTCAAGCACTCTGTGGATCTACTGTTGAGAGCCTGAGATCTCTTGATCTGATAGATCTGCACTCAACAACTTGGATCTGTTTTTCTCTCAAGAGCACATGCTCTGATACCATGTTAAATTCGTTAAACCAGTGCATAGGTAAATAGATTAGATCTGAGATTTACATGGACTGGAATAATTTAACTTTGCAGCGGAAGCAAAACTAGAAAAGCAACTCACACAATAACATTTATTACTGCTCTTCAATATCAGTTCATCATTTAAATAATTTCAGAACTTACAAGAGCTCACGGACTCGGGAAAATGGCTATATGAGAAAACTACAGTCAAACTGGAAACCTGGTAAATTTCCAGAACTTGGAAATCTGCCTGAATCTACCTCCTAGCAGAGCCATACGGTTTGTACAACCTTCACTATCCGTCTGAATAGCAGAACCCTCTGCATGACCTGCTAAAACTTGCATGTGCGGCTTGCTGCTGCTGTTTGTACACTGTACGGAATTGTACAGCCTCCCTGCTGTATGGATCTGCTATGACCTCTCTGATGGGTGGCTGCTCCTTGTTTGTTGCTCTCTGTTGCTATTTTTCCTCGCCAATGGCTGAAAATCAAAATCCCTTCTCTGATTTTCTTTTACTCACAAAAACAAATGAATAATGAATGTGTCTTGTCTTATTCCTTGCTGCCTTTTTATAATTTTGAGTTGGGTCAAATCCCTAATCTCAACGGACAAGATTAAATCTAATCTTGACTTGAGATCAATGGCTTACATCAAATTTAAGTCATCAATGCCTCAACTTAGGCACTTATTAAATTAACTTAAACTCACTTTATAAAAGACGTTCACTTAATTAATAATTAATAAAGTGAATTCTCAAAGTTTAAGAGTCATTTAATGATGATTTCCATGGGTTAGACACATCCCATGGAAATACCTATCTGAGCTACAGTCATCAACACTCTGGATATCATCAAGTATGTTGTTTATAGTATAATTTTATGTTGGATCCAGTATCCACTGCAATCCATGTGGGATGGCTGTAGTTGTTTCATGGCATGATACTTTCACTAGTGATCAGTTTCTATTTTCATAGTTGCAAGCAGCTGTGCAGCTTTAGCACAGTTTAAATTTCTGGTTCTTTGTGTCTAATTTCACTGATCTGCTAATTGTATCCTTAATCTAATGGCTTGACTAAACCTCCTCTTCAGTCGGAGTTCCTTCAACTTTTCTTTATCACAGCACTCAAAACTTTCAGTCATTCCTGATTTCCTCTACATCAATATGCTGATTTTTGTTTACCTTATTTGCCAATTTCATACAGATTATGTGCTTTTGTGTGCTGGTCTTTAGAATGCTGTCTACAAAGCTAAACAGTGCATACTTGCACTTTTGACTCAATGCAAGATAAACTCTTTTCATGATTCCTCATTGAACTCATTCAATGGCAGTAGCTTCGATGGTAAAGGTATGGTTCTACATGAACATGTCATTCACAGATGTAGGGATCATCTTTTGGATATGAATCTAGAAAATACAGTTGAAATAAAGTTGAATACATAAGTTATATCGGTGCATTAGTCCCAAGGGTTAGCTCAATTAGTAAGACGTGTGCACACTCTCTTGGTTCAGGGGAAGGTCACGAGTTCAAGCCTTGCTCCACATGCACCTGGGACATAAGCACTCCAAGGAGGATGTTCCCCCACGTTCCCTTTTTCGGGGGGATGCAAGGGGACACAGTAGGGATTGTTTCCCTAAACAAATGACAATTTTCCCTAAAAAATGAAATGTTTCCTTTGACCAGGACACTCCCAAATCACTTATTTTGAGAAAAAAAAATGAAAAAACACACAATTAAAAATAAAAAAACTGACCATAAGATGCCCTGCTCTTCAAAACGCTAGAGCAACTATCTCATTGCATTTTTATTTCACTTGCTCGTCGTGGGAAGAGTTAAAGTGTAGAGAAAAGAGTGTGTGAAGAGTTGAGGACATCACTGGGCATTGCCGCTGCGAAGAATACCTCAAGTACTTTGTAGTATTTTTGGTTATGAGTTGTGACCTTGCTGCTGGGAGAGAATAGCTCAAGCACTATTGTTGGTTGCAACCTCGCTGCTGGGAGAGAACTCAGAATACTTCAAATCTCAGAATAGACCTTGTTGGGTGCTGCTGGACAGTGACTACTCAGAATATACCTGTTGCTGGTAGAGAATACTCAGAATATACGTCATTTATGATTTATTATGATGTTATTGATGCATTGTTATGTATAAGATTTCAAATTTTAATCAATAACATGTTACATTACAATTTACATATAATCTATGTTTCAGTTTTCATATCTCTAAATAGGAGATCCTGATGTCCCCTATGATGTTCCCTAGAGTTTGGGTGCTTCTTTGATATGTCCCCCTGATGCGTTTCCCTGCTCCTGCGTCTCCACATGCCAGAAACTTAGTGGAACATTGGTGAAATTCATCTTTAAAGTTCCTGCTCTAAAATGTGTTCATTATTTGGAACTATGACCTAATTGCTTAGGTTTCCCCGGTCTGAATTCATGCAAAGAACTTGTGATAGCTTGTACCGTGTTAGGATTCTCTTGAACTATAGGATTCTTATGAACCATAGGTCTTTTAGTTTTTCATTTACAATATCATTTTCATTGAAAATACATCTTGTATTTGTAATCTTTACCTGTAAGTTTGGTATGGTCAGAGATCTCAGTTGTGGGGTTTTACTTGTATACAGGTTGGATTGCGGAAAGACTCCAAGTCGTTTGCTGAGGCACGTGCAGCAGGATTTTCAGAAGAAAATGGAACTCTTGGTGAAATGACAGAGACTTTATGTGGCAGTGACCTTGTATTACTCCTGATATCTGATGCTGCACAGGTTGGCACTACAGTATCTATATTGCAGTAGCATATTTTGTATCGAATCTTTTGGTTTGAGAGATAATACTGCAGTTGCGCCTGTTGTGAATGCTATTGACTGGTGGGCATTTTGTAAAATTAAAGTAAACCCGTCTAATTTGATTTCTGATCTTGCAGGCAGACAATTACAAGCAAATATTTTCTGCAATGAAACCAAACAGCATTCTTGGTCTCTCTCATGGATTTTTACTGGGACATTTGCAGTCCTGTGGGGATGACTTTCCAGAGAACATTAGTGTGATAGGCGTCTGTCCAAAGGGCATGGGCCCATCTGTGAGACGGTTGTATGTCCAGGGCCAGGAGATTAACGGTGCAGGAATAAACTCTAGTTTTGCAGTTCATCAGGTGCTTGTACCTTGAAAATATCTATTCACATTTTCAGTTTTGTTTAAAAAGTTCTTTGCTGCTTACGCTTTTAATGAAATTACAAACTCATTTCTATTTCAACAAGTTATTGTGTTTTCGTATGTGCTTGTCCAGGATGTTGATGGGAGAGCAACAGATGTTGCTTTGGGATGGTCAGTTGCTTTGGGTTCACCATTTACATTTGCAACGACTCTGGAGGATGAGTACAGGAGTGATATTTTTGGGGAGCGTGGTACCTATATTTTAAAGGACATTTTAAACTGTTTTGTTTATAGTTGGGCATGCTAGGATTGAGTCAGTCTTTTTATGATTAACAGGGATCTTGTTGGGAGCTGTACATGGTATTGTTGAAGCATTGTTCAGACGATATACCGAGGGTGGAATGGATGAAGAACTTGCTTACAGAAATACTGTGGAAGGAATAACTGGGATCATATCAAAAGCTATCTCGACTAAGGTGTTTTCTGATTTTGGTCAAACTAAATGCAGATTTTAGGGATCTCTGTTCATTGGTTATAGAATGATCATAGGATGCTCTTTTCTATTATGGTACATTGAACATTCAATTTGTAATACACTGATTTCATTTTTATTGCTCTTGAAACGGTTCGAAGTTCTGATCATTACAATTTACAGGGAATGTTATCTATATACAATTCTCTGAACAAAGAAGGAAAGAGGGATTTTGAGATAGCATACAGTGCCTCATATTACCCCTGCATGGAAATTTTGTATGAGTGCTATGAAGATGTAGCTTCTGGCAATGAGATTCGGAGTGTTGTCATGGCAGGGCGTCGGTTTCTTGTAAGCTCTTTGCTTGGCTGCAACTTAACTGATTTTCTTGGTCTATTTTTAGGTATTTAGGCCTTTGAATTTGCTTGGGCAAATTATTTATTGAACCAGAGCTTCTAATTGCTCACTTTCATCCTACAGGAGAAGGATGGGCTCCCAGCATTTCCCATGGGTAAGATTGATGAAACGAGAATGTGGAAAGTCGGTGAACGTGTTCGTGCAGTACGGCCTGCTGGTGACCTGGGTCCTCTTTATCCATTTACTGCTGGTGTTTATGTGGCATTGATGATGGCACAGGTAGCAAGCGTTACTGATTTATTTATAGTTTTTTCCTCGAACATGTAACAAATATAATTTGTTTTACATTATTGTACTTTTCACAAAAACTGTATAATAGGGTTTCAAATTTCAATCCTCACATTGACCGATAGTTACTATGTTCAAAGATCATAAAGTCTTTCTATATGGAATTATCTTTTTTTGGGGGTCATCAGCATGCTCATCTCCCGGGGTATTTCAGTCTGTCTGAAACTTCATAAGGGCTTTTCTGTCGTCAGATTGCTGTTATGGGATTTTGCTCCATCGACTCGTCATCTTGAGCTCATATCTTCCTAAATGCCCATTTTCTATCATGGACCGCTCTTCTTAATGTTTTTCTCTGCGATAACTTATAAGTTGCCGAGAATTACTGATTGTGCTAGATTTTTTGTTTTTTCCAGTGGCATAGAAGTTTTAGTTCATGTGTCTATAGTACATCTCACATGAACTATTCATTTTTGGTGATGTAGATGAGTATGTCTTTAATCTGCCAATAAATTTTATGAGCTGTCCTCAATCCAAAATAATTCTGGTGGAAAGAAAAAAGCTAGGGGAAAATTCGTGACTACCATTCACTTTTCTGAATTGTTTTGTATCCAACCTTGCAGATATTATCCGTCAATTGAATTTGTGGTTGCAGATTGAGATCTTGAGGAAGAAGGGTCATTCATACTCAGAGATTATTAATGAGAGTGTTATTGAAGCTGTGGACTCTTTAAATCCTTTCATGCATGCCCGTGGTGTATCCTTCATGGTTGACAATTGCTCAACAACAGCACGGCTTGGGTCAAGAAAATGGGCCCCTCGCTTTGACTATATTTTAACTCAACAGGTCAGTTTATTAACTTTCTTGTGGTTGTAAGCTTGCAGACTTCCTTTCTGTTGCTTAGTTACCTATATTGCATCGTTGATGCTTTTATGTATAGCTGACAAGACATTCTATCTGGATTCCGTAGGCTTTTGTGACTGTTGATGCGGGCTCTTTCATTAATAGGGATCTCATAAATAACTTCCTTTCTGACCCCGTGCACAATGCCATAGAAACCTGTGCAAAATTGCGTCCAACTGTTGATATAGCAGTTACAGCGAATGCGGAATATGTGAGGCCTGAATTACGGCAGTAAATTTAATACCAGCTACCTGTGGTTAAGGATTCTCAATGCCAGCTACTGTGGATATGGGTTCTCAAGTGTACTAAGCAAAATATTAGAGTGGTTCTAGAATGTTGCATGCCATATTTGCCGTAAAACTACATGTGATACTTGTTGGAAAGAGATTTACACTCCGACATCCAATGCAGTTTATGTTTGAGATTGTTCTTGGTGTTTATGGTTCTTTACCGTTCCAGTCGATTTATCGATAAGAGATGGGTTTTCTCAATTGGAACTGCAGAATTTCCCCTCAGTTGCTGTGCTATATAATAAGCACTAGGCTGGTTAGGATCTAAACTGGTATTATGATTCTACTTCAATAGTGAGACAATAAAAGGAAGCTTTATATATCTACAAAGTACAGAGACGAAAAGAACACACTCTTTGAAGAGTTTGTTAAACTTGGTGGTATTGAATAAGAAGATCCATTTACTAGTTTATTTCTTCAAAAGTGAAATTTGGTGAAGTTTTAAGATGCTAGCTCAATCATTCATCTTTTTTATGGTTAGCCTTTATGGTGCATCTTTTGTTTGACTGATTTACTTACTAGCTCTGAAGGAATTGAAAATATGTGTCTCATACCAATTTAACTCTTCGGCTGAAGCAAAGGAGAGATTTTGTGGAGCAGGAAATTAGTGCACACAATAGCTTGCTAATGTATACGGTGTCAATTCTCGTGTATATGATATGATGTGATAAACGAGTGAAGAAAATAGGTTTAGTCATCTGGATTAGATATCAGATATCTCTCTCAGGAACACTAAATGCAAACCAACACTTGAGCTTGGGAGTTGGCCATGATATGCCCGCCTTGATTAACAAAACAACACTTGAGCTTGGGAGTTGGCCATGATATGCCCAGTTAAGAGCCTTGAATAACAAAAGGATTTAGCCCCAAAGTGAGAAGTACCAAATAAAACTTATGGTATGTCTATTCTAGTATATTATTACTTGTAGCAGATTAGGTGGCACTGCCCACCAATCCTAGGAAGGCCTATTTGAATGGATAGACTTTTGTTGGTCATATTGGTGTTGGTTCTTTGAAATAGCGTTGATAACCACTAACCAGTTGATGTAGATTTACTAGTATGACCATGCCATTCGTTTGACCTTGCAGGAGCAAGTTCACAGAACTAAAATCTAGAGCATGGCCATATGGATCATCACTCACTGATTGGATGATGGCCTCGAGTTGTGTTTGGACTAAAAGACCATTCCTTATAGCTAAAGTTCTCAGAGCTCGGGCTTTTGATTGAAAAAAAAATGTCATAAGAAAAATAATGGTTTTGATTGACAAAAAATGTCATAAGAAAAATAATGGTGGCTCATTAGGAAAACAAAATTCTCTAACATCACCAATTTTGATTTATTTGTTTGCTAACTATAGTAGCATGTCAAGAGGCAGAGGTGCCCAAACATGATAATAGCATCTTGATGTTCAGACAAACAAAAAGGGGTAAATATAGTAGGTAAAAATATTATAGGGCAATTAATCATGAAAGCTAAATCAAAGGAAATGGAATAAACATCAGGCAGCGGGCACATAATGTATAGTAGGAAAACGAAGTATGGCAAAGTGAGGGAAACAATGATATTATAGCTTGAAGAATATATATGGGTTTATCTTAACCTAGATTTATTAAATATTAAAAGAGATTGAAATAAATTAAAATGTATCTATGCTGGTTTATTATACCTGCCAAGGCAGATATATAGCTATTGTTTAGTTAAACAATAGTTTTGACTTTAATTAATTTATATACTTTTTCAAAAGTTTTACATAACTTTTATAAAATTCATATATTAAATTAATATTTTAAAAATAAAATCATATATTTTTATTTTTTAAAATCTACTTTTGTATTTTATGATTAGTTCATTTTTATGATTTGACTAATTTCCTCTAGTGTGCAAATGGAATTGTTATATATATATGCCAAGTGTCATGTTTATTAAAATAATAATAATGACTAATCTTAATAGATGTGACAATCACATCACAATTGTTAACTATAATTATATCACTATATACAACTTTTATGTAAATATAATAAACTATATATATATATATATATATATATATATATATATATATTATAATGTATTTTTTTTAAATTTAGAAATAAAATTTAAGACTATGTATTGTTTATTAAAAAAACCATAATGACTAATCTTGGTAGATGTGACAATCACATCACAATAAATGAATATAGCTATATCACTATATATTAGTTTTATTTAGATATCATATTTTTTTAAATATATATAAATACTTTAACATATTATAATATATTTTTATAGAGATTTAATGAATAAAATTTTTAAACTAAAATTTTCAAATATTTATTTTGATATTCAATTAAGCTTTTTTCATATTTCATAAACTAACATATTAATGAAACTAAAAATGATTTTTTTTTTTAAATTAAAAAAATATGTTTATTGATTTATTTAAACAAATATGATGATTAATATTTTAATTAGTTGACATTATACTAGAGATTTACCAAGGTTTAATAATTTATTTAGCCTTTTTATTGGTTAGAAAAGATTGTATTTTATTTTAGTACAATTTTGTTAGTAAACAAATGCAAATTTTATAAAATCTCTATACAATTTTGATTTTTCTAAATGACAATGACATTTTCTTATGATTTATTATTTATCATCCAATTATTTTCATGTTAAACTTTAACTTTAACTTTGGCCTATATATAACTATTAGATCAAGACATTTCTAAATTATGAGATCAAATTTCGGTTATAAATAACTATTAAAGTATAACATTTTTAAATTATTAAATTAAATTTAAGTATATAAAACTACTAAATTAAAACATTTTTAAATTATTAGATTAAACTATTTCTTAAGGCAACTTTGATGCTAATTTCACTTGTTTTATTATATATTATTATTGTTGTTAATTTTTATTATCAAATGCATCTATGTTGGTTTATTTTATTATATATTATTATTATTGTTAGTTTTTATTATCATCATTATTATTATTAGGGTGTGTTTTTTTTCAATTTAATTTATTAGTATTGTAAGTGAAACATCTACCTGCAATAAATTTGTTGCCTTCCATCTTATTTCTTGTTTTTTTAATACTATTTGAAATATAAATCCTTTCTATTTCCAGACCATTATTTTTTGCCTTCCATCTTATTTCTTTTACTTTTCTTGTTTTTTTTTATACTACTTGAAATATTAATAGAGATGGTGCAAAAAAGCTTTATTAATAAAAAACAAGTGATAGATAACCATATAATTCTTAAGCCTTGATACTACTTGGTTGTAATGTATTTGACCTAATTATGATAATTTACTAGGATAATATGAATCAAGCCAAAACCAAAATATATTTAAATAAATAAAGCAGATACACATCTATGGTGTATGGTGAATAGGGTAAATTGGGTTGAGGAGTCATACACACTTTATGCCACTTATATGTTAATAAGTCACTAGAATAAGAATCTATATATTTGTTACCAAAGAGAGATATATCTAATGAAAAATAGATTTATATGAATGGCCAATAGGGCTAAGGCTTTTACATGATCACTGTACCCTTCAATGATGGTTATTATTGTTGTGCTCTAAAAAATTTAACTCAATTTTATCATAATTGATCCAATATTGTAAGCATTATTAGTTGGGTATGGTTCAGTGGTTGAGATAAGACATTATTATCCAAATGATCTCTATTCAAACATTGATGGTATAAATCCCTAGAACAATGTGTGTTTTGATATAGTTTGACGACTCCCCACATTAAAATGGGTTTGATGACTCCCCACATTAAAATGGGATCTCGATAATGTTAGAGTTCATAGTTTACCATTAATAAAAATAGAGTTTACTTTAACCAAAAATGTTGGTCCAATTTGTAAGGACATAAAGCTCTAGCAATATTAGGTGAAGATTGTGACACCCCTAGTATTTTGTTAATGCAATTTTGTCAAAGACAATGAGTGCCTGTAAGGTAGAATTCATGTTGCATATTTTTATGAATATTAAAAAAAATTAAGCTGCCAGCGATAAGCCAACACGCTGAATGATTGGGGACTCATGTATTCACCTAGGTCAGTAAAGGGGAGGGGGAGGGGGTGGGGATGGGGCGGTTGGCATATAGCGTAAACACTGAGTATGACCCTAATTAACTTTGTTACCTTCTGAGTTTGATTAAACTCATCATTTTTACCTTATGATTTTGATTAAACTCATCCTTTTCCTAATTATTCCCTTAAACTTGTTTTGAAGTTAAAAAGGGGACTAAGACGAGGATTAAGAAGTTAGTGGAAACCAAACAAGTGTCACAAAGATGTCACAAGGGCATGCAAGGTTGGTGGACCCTTGGGAATAGTGGACAAAGAAGGTAGTGCACAGGAGAACCGAGAGGGAATAAGAAGGAAAGAGAGAGAGAGAGAGAATGTGGAAGAAGGGTGGAGCAGAGTGCATCAAGCAAATCATGAAGGAGAAAGCACAGTGCAACATGAGATTGTTGTAACGTTAAAGATAATTTTGTCTGAGTGTTGATTTCTTGAACAATTGGAATCGTTGGAGGGCATAGAACAAGTCCAATTCCAGAGCGAAGTGTCCAAGCTGTCCATAGTCTTTGGCAGTTGGGTTGGTTGAGAGATCCTGTAAGCTCAAGCCTATTTATTATCTTTTTGTTGATAAATTCCCCCTGTTTTTCCTCTGGTTGTACCCGTGATATGACAATAGTGTAAGAAATTTTTTTAGTGGAATTCTAAGCACAGGTGTAGTGATGGGTTTTCACTTTGGTGGTAGCTAGAATGAAGCTAAGGGAAGGGATTGCACAATTGGCATGGATTAAGTGCCAAACTAGAGAATCATGTTTGCCAAGTGAGGAAATCCTAAGAGAAACTAAGGACTGGTGAGAGCCTATGGTGAATGAATGAGTCTCAGCTCGGAGGTGGAGCTCTGTTGAGAGATTTATCAACAAAGGTACCTACAGTTGGGTGGAGCACGATAGCCACTAAGCCAATTGCCCAACTTTCTATTACAAATAAGTAATTGATACTTGAAGTGGTTTTGAAATGAATGAATGTTTTCTCTTAAAAACTTAGTCAAATACTATTCATTGTCTTGTATGAATGTTTATTTCATAAATGTTAGATGAAGAACGTTATGTCTATGTTCTGGAAATGATATATTTGTAAATCTTGTCTCTATGAAATTGACTGAAATCTTGTTAAAGATAATTGAGGTTTGCCTTAGATGGACATTGAATTGCAAACCAATGAATTTCCAAAGGTTGAATATAACTTATGTATGAATTATTTAAGCCTTAGTTGGACATTGGAAGGTTAGCCAATGAATCCAAAGACTGCGTAACAAATACCTTTTGAAAGAATGGTCAAGTTTATAACTTATTCGATTTCACAGTCTTTCTTAGGTAAATTGTTCAAGGAAGTAGTTTGTAGCCTGTGAATTTTGGGAATGTTTGTTGTTTCTTTAAAAGGGACAAGATAAATGAGTCAAATCCTTAATGTTCTTGTGAATTAGTGACTTTTATTAAAGGATGAAAATATGTTAATTGATAATAATTGTCCAAGCATGTGAACAATTATAATGTTGTAATTATTTATTAAGTTGTAGCAGTCAATTTAAGCTTGAATGCATTGGGTAATTGCATGATTATTACCTTTTATTAGAATAAATTTTCATGCTTGTTGTCTTAGCCTTAAGTCACAGAAATCATTCAAACTAAGATGAACAATTGAGTTTGGTTTTGATTCATATGATTCAACTAATTTATGGAGTCTGTTGAGTTTTCAGACTTAGTTTTTAACCGTTAATGAACGGATTCATGGCGGTCGCTATTTCCCTTGTTTCATTTAATTTTATAGTTGAATGTATATTCATTATCAAATATGGTCTTGTATTAATTTAAGTCGTAAATTTCATTTTGAGATCAAGGAAAAAATAGTGTAAAAATTTACCTTAGAATTTCGTTAAATTCAACTACTTTTCCACCCTTAGTTTCGTTACTCAGTCGATGCAGAAAGTCTGGTGCCAATTGTGTCGATGCCTACATGCCATGCCAACTTCTGACTCTCGACGTGTCGATGTCGAAAATCAAAAGTTGGAAGTGAAAACTAAGGATGGAGAGTTTTGGTGTCGACTTCATTGATTTTTGTTTTGCGTTGCCGACTCCAGACTCCCGACTCTCGAATGTCGGAAGTCGGAAGCTGGAGGAGGATTTGTTGATTGTTGTAATGCAGTTTCGACTCTCGAATCCTGACTGTACATATGTCAAAATTCAGGAGGTCGAAGGTTGGCATGAGTTTTTTGGAACTGTATTAATTAGGTCGAAACGACAGGTTAATCTGTCATGCTTGTTTAATCTTAATTAAAGGATGTTTAATGTTTTTAATTGGTATTTATGCTTGTTTAGAGCTTGTTTAATTTGTTTAAAGTTAGAATGATAATTTTAGACTTTGGATTTTGTCTTTTTAACTCTTTAATGGATATTTGGGTCGGTTAATTGTGTTTTAAGGTTGTTTAATAATTGTTCAAGCTATTTTTATTAATTAGCTTCCGTTGTGATGAGAATTGCCTCATTCACTTGTTTGTTTTGTTTTGAATTTTTCTAATTTTGTGCTTAGTTAACACGTAGGTTCTGTGTTTAAATCTTGTTGTGTCAAGTTATCTAACGTATAGAATGAGCTACAATTTGGTAGCTTAGCATGTTTACTCATGTTGGCTTGTTTGTTATTCTAGTAGCGCCAAAGGGGGTGTTACAACTTGGTATCAGAGCTAAGGTTTCAACCCTTAGCCTCTGGGATACGTTGATGATTAAAAATAATTGCATTATTGAGAATATTTAATTCATATTATGTTTGTTCATTAAAAGAATTGTGTTGTATGATTTATTTAAATTTCTATTGTGATTGAATGAAATATAATTATGTGGTTAATGTACATTACATTATGCATATGGATTTAGATAAGAACTAACAACCACCTTGTATTACAGGCTGTTAGCTACATTATAAATTTTTGAAGGCCTTTGTTGTTGTCAATTGGCAATGTGATAGGAAAGCAAGACTAAAAAGATGGCTGAAATTCCTGAGGTGTCCCGTTTTGCTAAAGAAGTGAGGACAACAAATCTAGGAATAGAATCAAATGGCCATCGACCTATGATGGAGTCAGTAGAGGTATTCCAGACTCTAAAAGATCTTCAGGAAGGAAGTGGAAGGATTCTTCATTATATGGAACCACATACTCAATTAAATCAAGAAATGATACAAAACCTGATACGGTTAAGGAGTTAAGTGCAGGAGGTAACTCCTGTGGAAAGAAGAGAAGATGAAGAGTCCTTGAACTGAGGAATCCCTGACATATAACATTACTCAAGGGATAGGACTGTAAGTCTAAGGAGGGAGAATTCCCCTTATCATTTAGTGGGAAGTCATAATGGAAATGTGAAATATGGAATTCATCACAAGCATAACCCTAGAAGACAACATTAAATAAAAAGAAATGGAAATCTCTTACAAGGTGAACTAAGAAATCACAAGCCTCCTACCTTCGATGGAGAGAAGAATGGGGAAGCTGCAGATTTGTGGATTCAAGAGATGAATAAGTATGTACGATTGCACGACTATTTATTCAATCAAGAATCCAGGATTGCCATTTTTAATGTCCAAGGAAAAGCCTATTGTTGGTGGAAACAATTGAAGCAAGTAGAAGGTCCGAAAGAGAGAAAGATATATTGGAAGAGATTTCAGAAATACTTCAAGCAATAATATTGCAATAAGAATATGCTTGAGTTCTTTGAACTCCGATTAGGTAATATGACCATGGACGAGTATGAAAAGAGGTTTTTGGAGACGTTAAGCTATGTGGACTTCATCGAGGAGGATAAAGTAAAAATCCAACGTTTCCTTACTGGTCTGCCAACATTCTATAAAGACCGAATCTATTATGATGAACCTCTTATATTGAAAGAATGTATAAGGAAAGTGCCTATATGAACAAGGTAAGAACATGAAATACCGTCATACAAGATGGAAAAATTATATGAAGGTAAAGCAAGAGTAGAGGAAAAAGGGATTGAAGCCCTTTGGTGGTAAGCATGAACACTTTAGTTCTTTCAAGCAGCCACACCAGAAAATGGAACCAAGGATAAATGAACCTACATGACAGGGGAAGTCTGCATCGGTTAAATGTTGGAGATGTGTAGGTGACCATTATCTTAGCAGTTTTCCTAAGAAGAAGAACAAGGATGCCAACATTTATATTTTTAAGGAAGCATCTACAGTGGGGGATGTAGCTCGCAATGTTCCGTGAATCTATGCAACCTTGGAAAATTGCCAGGCGGATCATCAATCATCGGATGATAGAAATTGAAGGTAGAGCTTGAAGGGGAGTTTCAGGTTCAACCCATCTACATATTGGAGAAAAGAACCAATATGCACCGCAATAGGGCCATCAGACAGGTAAAGGTCCAATGGACCCACTACAGTCCCCAAGAAGCGACCCAAGAGATGGAAGATGAGATGAGGGAGGAGTATCCCCATATGCTTAGGATCATTATGGAGGAGTGCCGCAATGATAAATCCAATCTCTTTTTCTGCTTTGTGGACTTTAGAAAGGCTTTCGATACGGTACCTAGAAATAACCTTTGGAATAGGTTAGAAGAGCTTAAGGTTCCTTTCGAGCTGAGAGCTGCCGCGATAAGGTTCTATGAGAATGTAATTGCCAAGTTTAAAAGCAATGAGGGGTGGTCGAAAGATATTAAGTGTAATATCGGAGTTAAGTAAGGTTGCCCCCTCTCCCCTACCCTTTTTGGCATTTACATTGATAAGTTAGAGGGTTGTTTAGAAAAAGCAGGTTGTGCTGCTACGATCTTAGCTGGAATAGTCATCATCCTTCTTCTTTATGCTGACGATATTGTCTTTATGGCAAGGTGTTCTTCAGATCTTGATAAGCAGCTTCGACTCCTCAAATATTTCTGCTCTAACATGGGTATGACTGTTAACACTGACAAAACTAAAGTTATGATTATCAAATCCAAGAATGATACTTACGCTAATTTTAGGTATGACAATAGCAACTTGGAGGAAGTGTCTTCTTACAAGTACCTATGAATTTATATTCATCACAAGCTCAACTGGAACTATAGCATTAAGAAAAGGATTAATGGAGGGTGGAAAGCTTACTTTGGTCTTGAAAATAACTGTAAAGCTGCAAACCTCATGATGTGGGATAAAAAGAAGCTCCTTTTTGAAACTCTAGTCACTCCTGTCATTTTGTATGGGTGTGAGGTTTGGGGTTGCAGCATCTCTAGAGAATCGTGGAGAAAGATCGAGCAAATCCAGAAGCGTTTTATAACTTATAACCTCAAAATAAAAAACAATACACCCTATCCTATTCTCCTTATAGAAGTGGGTCTTTCCCCCATCGAGAGCCTAGATATGACTAGACTCCTGTTATACAAGAACAAAATCAATAACATGGGAGACCATAGACTCTCTAAGATAGCTTTAAAATCCAGCCAAAACCACTTAAGGCTCAAGCATGGGTGGTATAAAGATACCAGGTCTTGGTTAAATCACTGGGAGATCGATGAAAAGGTTGCTTTGCAGAATATTAATAACATTAAAAATATTATCTGTTCTAAATTTAAAGAAAAATTGTGGTGTGAGAAAGATCTCGAGGCTAAAAGAAAATTAAGATATTATAAGGAGGTCATCAACCCTACTCTAGAAGATCAAAATTATCTCTCTGTTTTGATCAGTACTAAGAAAAAAATTAACATAGCTAAGATAAGAACGAACTCGCATGAGCTCCATAGTGAAACTGGTCGTTGGACAATCCCTAAAACACCATGGGTAGAAAGGATCTGCCACCTTTGTGAGAGCAAAAACATTGAAGATGAAAATCACTTTCTCTTAGAGTGCCCTGCGTACACCCACATTAGATCCCAGTTTCATAATCTTTGTTGCAATACCAACTTTCCTAGCCTTTTAGCCTGTCAAAATTATAGTCAGCTCAGGACGCTTCTTTCCAAGCTCTTTGAGCATAGAAATATAACTTTAAAGCAAACTAATTAATTCTCTTCTTTAGGTCCGATAGACCAAAGTTTGGTCTCAGGGGACGTTAACCATCATCATCATCATAAAGTTTTGAAATTTCATTTTGAAATCTTGGACAATATGAACACCAAGGACAGTGTATAATTTAAGGGGGAGGGGAATGTAACACCCCTGATTTGAAACCCCTTATTTTGTTAATGTAATTTTGTAAAAAAAAAAGAGTGCTTATAAGGCAAAACTCATGTTGTATATTTTTTTGAATATTAAAAACATTTAAGCTGGTAGTGGCAAGCCAACATACTGAATGATCGAGGACTCATGTATTCACCTAGGTCAATAAGGCAGGGTGGCATATAGGCTAAAAGATAAGTATGACCCTAATAAACCTTGTCTACCTTATGATTTTGATTAAACCCATCATTTTCCTAATTATTCCCTTAAACTTGTCTTGAAGTTAAAAAGGGGACTAAGACAGGGATTAAGAACTTAGTGAAGATTAGACAAATGTCACAAGGATGTGACAAGGTCATGCAAGGTTAGTGACGCCTTGGGAATAGTGGGCATAGAACATAGTGTGCAAGAGATCCGAAAGGGAGTAGGAGGGAAAAAAATAGAGAATGTGGAAGAAGGGTGGAGGGGAGCGCATCCGAACAAATCATGAAGGAGAAAACATAGTGCAACATGAGAATGTTGTAGTGTTGAAGAAAATTTTGTCTGAGTATTGATTTCATGGAAAATTGGAATCGCTGGAGGGCATGAGAACAAGTCTAGTTCCAAAGTGAAATATCCAAGTTGTCCACAGTCTTTGGCAGCTGGGTTGGTTGAGAGAACCTATAATCCCAATCATGTTTTAAATATTTTTGTTGATAAATTCCCCCTGGTTTTTCCTTTTGTTGTACTAGTGATATGACAATAGTGTAGGAAAATGTTTTAGTGGAATTCTACGCATAGGTGCAATGATGGGTTTTCACTGTGGTGCTAGCTAGAATGGGGTTAAGGGAAGGAATTGCATAGTTGGCATGGATTGGTGACAAACCATAGAATCATGTTTGCCAAGTGAGGAAATCTTGAGAGAAACCAAGGATTGGTGAGATCCTATGGTGAATGCATGAGTCTCAGCTCGGGGGTGGAGCTCTAGTGAGAGATTTATCAACAAAGGTACCTAAGGTTAGGTGGAACGTAAGGTTAGGTGGAACGTGGAGTCCACTAAGTCAACTTCCCAACTTTGTACTACATATAAGTAATTGATACTTGTAGTGGTTTTGAAATGAATGAATGTTTTATCTTAAATACAAAGTCATATACTATTCATGGTGTTGTATGAATGTTTATTTCATAAATGTTAAATGGAATAAAAATATGTCCATGAGGCTAATCTAAAGGACTGAAGGACTCATACAGTTATGTCCATGTTCTGGAAATGATAGATTTGTAAATCATATCTCTATGAAAGTGAATGAAATATTGTTAAAGATAATTGAAGTTTTCCTTATATGGAAATTAGATTGTAAACCAATGAATTTCCTATGGTTGCAATTTGTTTTTGTATGAATGATTTAAGCCTTAGATGGACATTCGCAAGTTAACCAATGAGTCCAAATACTGTGTAAGTAAGACCTTATGAAAGAATGGTCATGTTTATAACTTATTTGTTTCATAGTTTTCCTTAGGTAAATTATTCAAGGAAATAGTTTGCAGGCTATGGATTCTAGGAATGACTGTTGTTTGTTTAAAAGAGATAGGAGAAAGGAATAAACTCCTTAATGTTCTTGTGAGTTAGTCACTTTTGTTAAAGGATGAAAATTTGTTAATTGACAATAATTATCCAAGCATGTGAACAATTATAAGGTTGTAATACACTAGTACATGTGCATATTTTTCCCACAAAAAATCGTTGCTATTTCAACACTTTTATGTCGCAATAGCGACGATCATGACCCCATATTTTTGTGGAAACATTTTTGTTGCTATAACCACACACCGAATAATTCATCGCTATGACAACAAGAAAGAGATGCCACTTGGTGTGCATGGACGATGTTTACAAATCAACTTCCGTTGCTATAGCGACGAAGCTTTGTTGCAATAGTGACAAATATCCCTCACTATAGAGACAAACAATCGTTCCTAGAGAAACAACTCTTCATGCACATACCGACAACGATGATATACAAGCGACGGTTAGGTTTCACTATAGCAACAAAACACCATGCACATAACGATGAAGATGCTATACAAGTGACGGTTAGGTGTCGCTATAGTGATGGAACACCATGCACATACCGACGAAGATGCTATACATGCGGTGGTGTTTCGACGCTATAGCGAAATATTATCAATTCCAGGATAAAGCATCACTAAGTCCTTTCTGTCGCTATATCGACGCTTTCTAAGTATTTAAAAAAAATACATCACCATAAGCAACATCTAATCTAAAAATTGCAATTTTGAAGAACTCCAACAACAATGAACATGAGTTGATATAACCAATGTAATATTCAAAGTCTTGGAAATGAGGCTCAAAAGTTTCTTGTCCAATGTCACTCAACCAAGCATATTGTTTTTCTCGGAGGAAGATTCATACATAAAGCAGAGGAATATTCACACATAAAACAATTGGAATAGTGCAAGAGGTACTACACTCCATTAAGAGAAAGAAGCAATCTACCATTGTAATGAAGAACAACATCTCTAAAGCTTATGATCGCACTTGTTGGATTTATTTAAGGTTAACTTTTAACTAACATTGGTTTCCATGTGATCCAATCTATCTCCTTCAATGTGTTAATCAATTGTTCAACCTCATCCTTTAGATCTTGTAAGCGCTTTATCAAGGTTTCCCACTTGCCCCTTATCTATTCCTATTGGTTACAAAAGGCCTTAGTCAGTCCATTGTTGCATCAAAAAGAGATGGGAACATTATCAACATTCAAGAGGGAGTCTTAGAATATGTTTGACATATTTTTTCAAGGACGACGTCTTACTATTTACTCATGGTTTTAAGTAAGCAAAAGCATTTAGTGATACCATAATCCTTAATTATAATGCGCCTGGATGAAAATTAATCTATATAAATCCTCTATGAGTTTCATTAGATTGTGCAAGGAGTTGACTGTGAGAATTCAAAGATTGTTCTCCTTTCAAAGTGAAGATCTAGGCTCAAGACTGAAATACGTTGCCTTCATTCTAAATCCACTAGGTTGCAGTACTCAAGATTGGAACTGGATTTTTAGTACAATTGAATGTCACATTCATTTCTAGTGCCTTTGGTGGATATATTGGGGAGTTCATTTAACCCTTGTCATAGTTATTCTTGAGGAAATTCCCAATTATTAGCTCCTTTTAGTACACTAACCAAAAAAGAGTGTTGAACAAGATTTGTTGATTATGTTGTGAATTTTTATGGAGAGGCAATCAAGATAAAATAATCTTTCATTTATCTTGGTGGTAGTTACTAACATACCTAAAAAATCTATTGGATGGGGATTAAATGATCTAACTATATTCAACAAAGCCTTAGTGTCCAAGAGCATTTGGAATCTCATATCAAAAGACACCATGTGGCAAAGGGTGCTAATACAAGAATATATCGCCTCACTATCAATCATAGACTAGATTTGAATGCCTATTAAAAGGACTATGAAGAAATAAATCATGAAACCATAAGAGTTGCA
>LPNX011017547.1:76325-225009 GCA_001517045.1 Pseudotsuga menziesii | reverse complement strand
TATATATTTTCCTTAGAAAAAGATCATTTTATTCATCGAATAAAACATGACCTGCTTTTTCAAGCTTACAGCATATCGAACTTCTAGTTCGTGTTACATCACATAATCATCCTTGGTTTAGGATTGATTGTTACAAAAAAAACACATTATTGTGTGCTATATTCTTTCATTTCTGCATTACCGTCTGTATACTTTCAAATTGTCTCATAATGGAAGGCTGACATGCCTTCTTCCACCTCTCCTGTCTCTAAAATCCCAGGCTAATAGGCTAAGGCCTGTTTAGAAAGAGAGTCTGCTTCCATGTTCAATTCGCGGTAGACATGACCAAAAGAAATCCTTCTAAAATTGCTTTTCAAAGATTGAATTTCTGTTTGCAAATGCTATAAGTGGGGTGCTCTTATATTGTTCTGTTCATTTTCCCAGTCAATCACCACTTTTGAGTCTCCAAATGTCTGGATTTCTTGAATTTGAGAGTTTTGTGCCACCCTTAAGGTAGCCCACAAAGCTGAAAGTTTCACTTTATTATTTGAGGCATGTCCCATTGCATATTTTATCTTCTTTTTCTTTGTTGAAGAAAAGAAAATAACTGCCCCAGCTCCTCCTAAAGGAGGCCCCCCCTGACTTGCTCCGTCGAAGAAGGCCCAAGGCATTCCTTTGTTTATTTCTGGCTCCCTGATTAATCTTGTTTTGTGCTTGATTGAGTCCTTCTTATGTTCCTAAATTTTATTCAATAACAGAGTGATGACAATATCAGGGGGTACCCACCTATTGTTGAAAATGGCTTTATTCCTAGCTTCCCATATACTATATACATACAGAATTGGAAAAGCTTCAAAAAGATCTACCTTTTCATCACTCCACCAAGCTTTTGTTTTTTCTTCTAATGTTCCATTTGCTTCATGAGATCTGTTTGCGTCTAGTCTGTTAACCACTCCATTCCACATAGTTCCTGCATATGAATAGGAAGCAAAAATACGTGAGCTCGTTTCTTCGCTGGTTCTGCATAAAATACATAGTCCTAGTCCTTCAAAACCTCGTTTTTGAAGCATTTCCCACGTAAGGAGTTTATTAGATAGAGCCAACCACTTCATGATTAAAGTTTTTTGAGGGAACTGAACCTGCCATAACTTTTTCCACCACCACTGTTTTTCTCTTGTTTCTACTTGTTCTTCGGATGCCGCTTGATATCCCAAATTTGATGTGTATTGCCCAGTGTTTGAATTTTTCGTCTATATCAGTTTATCTGCTTCATTCCTCAGGTGAGTATGGTTAGAAACTAACATATTTAGATATTTGTTCCATTCTTCAGCATGGATTCCTCTCAGCCCAATATCTTGTGCATTTTTCCACTGGTTGCATCCCCTGATACTTGAGTCTTTACATGCATTAGCTATGGTGAAGATTCTAGTTGATCTTAGTATTTGGATTAGACTGGGTGATAGTTTAAAATTTTCCCCTGCCCCCATCCAGGGGTCTTCTCCAACTTTAACATACTTTCCATCTTCTATCTTCCACCCAATCCATTTATTGATTGGAGGGTAGGCCAAAACCAAAGCCTTCCACCCTATGGAGCCATTCTTAAATGTTTTGTTTGGGTTTCTTAGCCACTCTATAATGTTGCTGTCAGGGCAATATTTGGCCCATATGACGCTACTCCAAAGTTTTTCAGGAAATTGGATAAGTCTCCATAAAGTTTTTGCTGGCAGAGCTTTCGTGAACAAATCGAGATTCTTTATGCCCCAACCTCCTAGCTTCTTTGGCATAGCTAGTGTTTTCCATTTTACCAATGAAATTCCATCGTTTTGCTTACTGGCTGTCCACAGGAATGAGAAACACAACTTCCTTATTTTTGTTAGGATCCATTTTCGTATAGTAAGCAATTGAGGCTTAGTAGACTGGGATACTCTGAACCACAACTTTTAGCAAAATTAACCTGCCTCCTCTTGATAAAAATCGATTTTCCCACATATTTATTCTGCTCCCAATTTTTTTATAAAGCCACACCCAATCCTGGAAACAGTAGCAGTTTGATTTTATGGTAAAACCTAGGTATTTAAAACCTTCATCAACTAGGGTGGTTCTGTATTGAATTATCTCTTTTGACCTTTGTAATAGTTCCTCTGGGAACTCATTGTGTATAAGGTTTTATTTTTCCACATTTACCACCATCCCCGTGGCTCTGCTATATTTATCTATTAGAGCCAAAAAGGCCTCTAGGTTCCTGATTGTGCCCTCTCCAAACAACAACACATCATCTACAAATAAAGTGTGAGTTACCTCCTCTGTTGTTGAGGATTTTATGCCTTTGATTGCTCCATCTAATTTGGATTTGTGGATAATCCTGCTTAAGGCCTCTACCACCAAGAGGAAAAGAAAAGGGGAAAGAGAGCATCCCTGTCTTAGCCCTCTAGTAGGTTTGAAGAAATATGAAGCAGATCCATTGATTATGACTACAAAGGAGGTAGATTGTAAGCACCCCATTGTCCAGTCTACCACTTCCATTGCTACCCCAATTTTTATCAAAAGCAATCTTACAAAAAACCAGCTCAGTCTATCACAAGCCTTAGAAAGATCCATTTTGAGGGAAAATGCTTTTTGTTTTTCTTTTCTTATGGCATGTACTATTTCCTGGGCTAAATACACCGCATTATGTATTTGTCGATTGTTTAGGAATCCAAATTGCTCTTCTGAAATGAGGTCACTTAGCACTGGTTTGAGTATTAGGGCTAGAACTTTGGCTATGATTTTATAGATCATATTGCAACATGATATAGGCCTGAAATCCTCAAAGGTTTGGGGCCTTTTTTTTTGGTATCAGACTCAGGAATGTAGAATTTATGCTTCCAAGAAATTTCCCTGATTCCTGAGATTCACGTACCACCTCCAGGATGTCATCTTTCATCAAATCATAGAAACCTAAGTAGAAATCTATTGTAAATCCATATGGTCTTGGGATTTTTCCTTTTTGGAAAGAGTGCATGGTATACCTTATTTCTTCTTCTGAAACCTCCTTGCTTAAATCCTCATTCATTTCATCTGTTATCATTCTTGGGAAAATGTTCAGGACTTCCAATATTTCTTGAATAGGGAAGCCTTCGGGTTCCTTGAAGATTTTCTGAAAGTAAGATACTCCCGCCTCTGCCTTTTCATCAAAAGTTCAAACTAGCCTACCCTCCTGGTTCTTTATCTCACATAAGGTGTTTATGTTTCTTTTGTGTGAATCATAGTTATGAAAAAATTTGGAGTTTTTATCTCCTGCTTCAAGCCATATAGCTCTGCTTTTGAGCCTTAGTTCTTTTTCCTCAATGGCCAGGAGTTTTTCTTTCTTCTTTTCCAAATATTTCATTTGTAGATTTTCATCTTCACTTAAAAACCCTTCCTCATTCCCATGAAACAGAGCTTCAATTTTCTCTTCGGTTTCCTTCAAGTCTTTTTTCATTTGAGCCTTATGAACTTTGTTCCATTCTTTTGTTATTTTTTTTCCCTTGTCAAGTTTTCTGCAAACTGTTGCATCATACTGCAATTTGGGCTCCTTTGGACCGATTGACATGAAGCAGTAATTTTCTCTCTATATTGATAATCTTCCAAGCAATGAGGGTTGAATTTGAAGGGAGTAGGTGGCTTCTTTTCTGGCGTTGAGATTAATAGAGAGATTGGTATATGATCAGAGCAACCTCCTATTTCAACTACTGATTTTATTATCAGGTACTCATTTAGAAGAATATCTTTAATTAAGAATCGGTCCAGTCTTTTGGATATAGCTTGAGGACCTCCCCTTTTGTTACGCCAAGTTGGTTCTAATTTTAAGGGCTTCACATCCACCAGATGTTCTTTTTCAAATTTGTTTTGAAAGTATAAGGCCAGAGAGTCTTGTCTTGCTTTTTCTCCCCAGATTTCTCCAGCTGTTAATGTTAGATTTAGATCTCCTCCTAGGATAACATTTGGATGATTAAAAACTCCTTCTGCCTTGATTTTTTCCCAAAAGGTCTTCCTTTCATAAAAAGGGCTATAGACATTTATCAAAGTGAAGTTTAGCCCTATCTCCTTATCAATTTTTTTTGTTTCTACAGCTGACTCCAACTTCTTCGAATCTATCTTGAGCATAGCTGGGCTCCAAGCTGTTATTAAGCCTCCCGATAAACCATCTGAATCTAAACTCTCTACTTCCCAGTCCTTTAAGATTTCTTTGATAATTAAATCTGCTTTCGAACCCTCCATCATGGTCTCTTGTATCATTATGACAGAAGGTTTTAGGTTGTTAAACAACCGTTTTAGGGAGGTTTTTTTCTAAGGTCCTCCCAATCCTCTTGTGTTGAAGGAGACAATCAACATCTAGGGCCCTCTTCTGGGGCTAATACTCTAAGTGCCCTTTTAAGTGTCGATTGTTTTCCTAAATTTACATCTACCAATGCTTGTCTTTGAGATTTGGATAGAAAATACTTTCTGCCCATTTTAGTTTTCTGTGGGCGGTTGGGAGCTAAACCACCAGTTGAGACAGCTTCTTCTAGAGTTTCAAGGGGACTGTAACGAGATCGAAGCTCATATGTTCTCTTAACCACTGTTTTTTTTGGTTTTGTGCTGACATCCTGGTTTTCCACTAAAGCTTTAAAAAATGGGTAGGCCTTGTCTGACACCAAAGATAGAGTACCTTTTTCCTGTAGAGATGGTCCCGCTTCTGAACCAACGGGATCGAGTTCTGAAGAAACCGACTCTACTAATATTTCCAGCTTGTCTTTCTACATGTCTCCATCATTATTGTCCATGATCAAAGATTTGTCCTTTTTCCCCCCATCAAGAGACTGTGCATACACCTTTTCTTCCTGGATTCGTTCCTCTTGATTCCTAGAGGGGCTTGTCTCCTTTCCTTTGCTATCATATTTTCGGACCCAAACCTTCTTCATTTTGACACTCTGCTTGTCTTTTTCAACACTCTTTTCTTCTACTGGAATTCTTTCTTTGTCTGAAGAAAGGTGGTAAGGTTCCTGTCTTTCTTGAGCATTGTCCTCCTGCTTGTTTTTTTGTTCCTTGTTAGCTTGTTTCTACACCCAAGTCTTTTTAAACATAGGTTTCATAACAACCTTTGGAAATTCCTTCTGCATATGCCCCAATTCTCTGCAATTGAAGCATCGAAAGGGAAGCTTCCATTAGTCCAAGCGCTGCCACTAGGAGCTTCCATGCATTGCAATTTTTAGTTCTTCAAAAAGACCATTTCTCAGGTCTAGTTCGACCAAAATTTTAGTGCATCTCCTATCAAGTTTGATTTGCCAATATTCCTCTAAAGCTACAAAATTCCCTATTCTGTTTCCTATAGCCTCAAGTATTTTTTGTTTCTAGAAAACTACTGGTAATCCAGGGAGAATTATCCACACCTTTTGAATATTTTGAGGCTCTTTATAGGCGTTAAAATCAATTGTCCATTTTTTTAAAATTAAACCAGATGGCCCCCATTGCCAGTTCTGATTTAAAAGCATAGAGGGATCTTCCATGCTCCACAACTTTATCAGGAACCACCCTCGAGGCAGAGTATAGAAAACTGGTGTGTAACCTAACAAAGCATCCCAATTTGCCTCAATCCACAGCTGTAAAGAATCCCTTGAGACTGTTTTACTGCAAAAACGTCCGACCAAAGCCTGGTTTAAGAATTCAGGGATTTGTTCGAGCCCAATGTCTTTTCCTATGATTAATTCCGGTTTGTCCTTGCGTGCTCTCATTCCACTTCGCTTCTTCATAGTTTTGTTTGTCAGCTTAGATTCCATCATACTGTTTGAATTATGCTTAGTTGTGGCTTCTCCTTGCGCTGTTTTATTAATCATAGTTTCCTCTTGCGTCTTTTTATTTTCATTTGCAGACAGTCCTTCCTCCTTAGATTCCATCAATATGGATGGATTATGTTCGTTCGTGGCTTCTCCCGATGCAGTTCTTTTAATCATTGTTTCATTCTGCGTTGTTTTTTCCTTGTATGTGAGCAACACTTCCTTTTGTGTGCAGAATATGGGGCTATTTTCCTCGCCCTCACCATAATCCACAACATATGTATACATTGTTTCACCATTGTGCCAATATTTTTTCTACTGTTTGGTCTCTTAGACTTTAGAAAAAAGGAAAAAACAGAAAAAACTGCTCCATCCTTCACCACCTTCGCGTCTGCTCCATTTGCAGAGCTCCATCCTCACCCCATCATCCTATATATATATATATATCAACCAATTATAAACTCAACATCAGATATTAGGTCAGACCTCCCTTATTCTTATAAAAAACGCTTCTATATGGACTTCAACCTCTTAGCATTAGATTACTTGCACAAGACTCAACTAGAACAACATACCTGTGAAAGGATAGAACCAGAACTAGAAAATACCCTAAAATAGATCTTCGAATCCTCACAAATAAAAAACAGTAGCAGCACAACTGTACGACCAACTCATAATAAAAAATGATAGCAAAGTAATCCAAGAAAGTAATATAAGGTAGTGCTATGATGGATGGCACCTAAGGAGGGATCTTAAGGTCAATGAAAGGGTGGATAGCAATCCTAAGGCGTCACACTAGTAATCAACAAGTTGTACATAAACATTTAATGGTTGTATAGATCAACCTTACCATGCAAAGGTCAATCACGAGTCACAATGAGGCTAAACATCACATACAAGTAAACATGCAATTGAACGTAACATAATAAGGCAACATGCCATCATAGTAGGCTAATGCACATCAAGTCAACGTGAGGGTAGATTACCTGAACTTCTTAATTGTACGTGGTAATACGTCTCATGTGTCTCATGCAAAGAGTGGAAGATCATAATTATCATCATTATATAAGGAAGTTCATGTGGTCATCTCATCTTCCTCAGGTTAACACAGCAAGGGGTGGCCAACCCCTTGAGGATAACCATAGTCCTCGGAAGGTGTCACACATATTAAAAAATAAGCTATGCAACAAAGTGAACAAACATTTCACATATAAATTTTTAAAAGAAAAAATATAGGTATATTAATTTTTTTAATCAGTATAGTACTATCAAACAAAGAGATGCAAAATCATTAAAGTACTGAAAATAAAAAAAATAATAACATTAGCAATATATATCAGATCTAAGTTGTTAATGAAATACAACAATGATGAAATAAAAATAACATGAATATATTAGTTCTAAATCAATTATAAACGATAACGGTCATTTCATCTTCCTCAGGTTAACTCAGGAAGGGGTGGCCAAGCCCTTGAGGATAACCATAGTCCTCAAAATATGTCACATATTCAGAAATATGAACTAAGCAATAACATTCAGAGTATAACCCTCAATTCTAAAATATGACCATGCATCGAATAAATTAAGAAACTTTTAACAAAACTCTAAATATTTCATGTATTTACTCAGTCAAATACAAATCTTAAATGTATACAACTACATTTTTTGTTTTGTTTTGTTTTTTCCAAAAATTCCAAGATGGGGACATCATCTTTGTTGTGATGACCCGTTGTAGTTGTTGTGCCATCTCTTTCTCTTGATTGTGTGGGCATGCTCTCCCGTACCATACTTCTTGTACGTTGATTAGTGGGGCGTAGAGGTCGCTGGAGAGGGGCATCATCTGCAAAAAATAAGTCAGTTATATAGATATAAATGTGTCGTTATTATTGAGATACGTATTTCATTATTTCCAATATCATTACAATGATTTGTACCTGTTCGCTGATTAGCTGAGACAACTGGAGTGTTCATTGGTTCTACCATTTGTTCCTCTTCTATTTGAGCATGAGCGGATACATTGTATGCCATTCACAGAAGGAAATTTATCAGTACACGTCATCAATTATATATTTAAAATCATATTAAATACTTATGTTTTATAGCATACATACCTGAATGGCTAGGCTTCTCGCCACCATCATGAGGAAGCTCCCCACCTTCATGTGGTACGTTTTTCGGTACTGCTACCCTCGCTACTTTTGTTTCTCTCACCTTGGAAAAAAGACATTTATTTTTTGATGTAATCATTCATGAATATATTACAGTAGTACATTATACTGATGGCCTTATTGGTTTTATTTACCCCTGTGTAAGTCAATGGAGAAATTGGGTTTTTCCCCAAGCTTTTTTGATGTTCCAACACATGTTGAAAACTGTACTTGAATATGAATATCAAGTCTTCTTTAGTGGTTGCCTCTTGAAAAAAATTTCCCTGCAATGCATAACACCATGATAATTGCTTGTGATAAGTCAATTATTTTTTCACTACATTTAGAAAAAAAATTGCTACAAATAATGATGGTTTGATTCTTACAATTCGTGCTCTTAGTTTATGATATCCAGTACCCTGGCCCAGTTTGTGCTTCCCATGTTTTTCTACTCTTGAATTTTTCGCTTTAGAGGTGCTGGGGAGCCTATGAAATGTTTCAAATATGTTAGATATCGCAACTTAAATATATTTATAAGTGAAAAATAAATTGAACATTTTTCATTGAAAATATGATATATGTCGTACCTTCTTGAACTGAGTGGTCGAGTCTTTCCTTGTTTACTCAATGCCTTCTCCTTTGCATCATCCATGAGCACCTTCCACTCCTATGGAACCATCGAAGGACACTCATACTTAGGGTTAATTTACAATTTTCCCTATAATCTGCCCTGACATATTTCAAATTTAAGCTAGTAACCTTTTTTGTTGAAGGTATCACCAAACAAGCTAACCATGTGGTTCATCAGATCATCTTTAAATTTTTCATTTTGTGAATTCCACCATGTATGAATGGTGGGCCCAAAAATATCCAACATCTTCTCCTGTAGGTTCTTATAAAAAATATTATTTCCTGCAGAAACAATTTGATCATTAAATAAAAATAATTCGAGGTATGTGGCTTTGAATTACATGAAAAAAACACTGAATTAATTTAATAATATCTGCAATATTCGGTATCTTGATTGGAACATAGTCATGGTCCACCAAGAAGGTAACATGCAATGATCCACTACTAACCACACGTACTGCTCCATGATAACAACTTTCACATTTGATGGTACTCTCATCTCTAACATCCTATGAAGTAGTAGTGGGTGAAGGGCCTTATTGATCTCCAACATCCGATGCGGTTGTAGCATCTAAATGGGATTGTCGATCATGAGAATCAAATAGCTTCATCAATATGGTATATTGATGATGTGTTGAATCATCGCTACTACCAATACCACCCTCTATAACCTCTACTCGATGCATGGGTGTTATCTCCAAAAAAATCCTACAAAAAGAAAGCTTTAATTGATTATATAATATAAAAAAAGATCTAAAATAACATAAATGAATTTTTTTGCATAGTTCATAAAATATTTCAAAGATGCCACTTACCCTGTACTGTTCTATTGTTTGCCAGAAGTCATCAATTCTTGCTTTTATTTCTTTAGTCCTGGGTCTGATTACAATCAGTTTAAGAAGCTCTTGGTTGGACTTTTTCAAATCCTTCTTCATAGTTTCCATTGGGTCAATTTAATAAAATATATCCTCCTCAGCAACCACCTCATCATCTTGATGTGGTGTGCTCTACAAACATCAATCAAGCAAAGTAGTTAATTTATTTTTATCATTAAAAAAATTCACATAAAAAATAACATGCATATAATAAGAAAAATAATTACTTTGATCATGTTTAGGTACTATTACACTATCATTTACTTGATGCCACACCATTGGTGACTTCCCACAGTCATCTTGCCACAATACAAGAAGATGTGCATATTCATATTGAGAAGTAAAAATTGAACAATGTATAATAAACATGATTAATGAAGAAAAAATTTAGTGTTAATATGACAACCATGTTTACCTGACCGAAAGATGTAGGTGTATTCTGAGTACCTCCCTGCCACAATACAATAAGCATGATATCATCTTGAAATATTGAGCTCATAAGCATAAAAAAGTTCAAATGTTAACAATTGTAATATAATCATGAATTGTGGTTACTATTACATTGATGCTATTAGGTACTATTATGCTAACATTTACTTGATGCGACACCATTGATGACATCCTACGATCAACCTGCCACAACATAGGAAGCAAGACATATTCATATTGAAAAGTAAAAATTGAATCATGTCTAATAAATGTGATTAATGAAGAAAAACTTTAGTGTTAATATGATAGTGACACTTACCTAACCAGAAGCTGCAGGTGTGTTCTAAGTACTCCCCTGCCACAATATAATAAGCATGATATGATCTTGAAATATTGAGCTCCTAAGCACAAAAAAGGTCAAATGTTAACAATTTTTGCTTGTGGCATTTGGCCATGATCACCCTGCCACAATACAAGAATCAAGAAATATTAATAATGAAAATTACATATAATTAAAATGGTTGCAAGAGAAAAATAATAAGTATCGATCAAAGGTTGAGTTAAATGTTGTATAAGATAATTACCCCCATAATAGCAAGCCTCACATCTATTAGATTCAAATTGTAATCGATCAACAACTATTCACTTGCAAGTAATGATTTTGTTGCATAAACAAATACACAATTTCCTTCACGTCCCTCAAATATGCAATTGGGTAGCTTATGTGTTGTCCCTGGTCGTGTACTATTTATAAACCTTGCGATATTTTCGAAAGCTTTTGGCCTTCCATCAATATAAATAATAGCTCATTTGTTCAGATTGTTGTCTAGTAGTTGTATATAATTTGTTGCAACTCCATATGTCCTCATAATTCAAGTATATTGTACCAACAAAAAATACTCATTATATTTGTATCCTGGTCCAACATACTCCATCAATTCAGTTGCACTGCCATATTTGACCATTATGGCATCCATGGAATGATAGCCCCAATCCATATAAAGACGATGGAGCAATGCGATAAATCCTCCCATTGAGGAAGAAATATGTGTCCACTTGGGATAGCTCCTTGGGTAGCCATCGTTTGATAAGATTTCTATACCTTAAGGGAAACTCAATGTCACCTATGCTCTCATTATCACAATCACATGATCCTCCTCCAGAAAGAAAAAATTCCATGTATCTAGGAAATGTTCTCCTTAGCTTTTCACCTCTAGCTGATATTGATCTGTTAGATCTTGTAATAGATGTCTCACTTTCAAACTCTTTTAGTCTATCTTCCTCACTTGAGGAAGATAGATCCCACAAGTACCTCTTTGGTGGTACCTACACAGTTATAGAGTCGGTCTATTATTATTTGGAAGTACAAGAACTATTTTTTGATTGTCATATAAATGTACAAATATGTATTATGTGGAGCATTGTGAATATGGATGAGACTTTGTATAGACAAGATTTTTCTTATTGAAAAAATGAAAAATGGATGCACAACATAAGGAATTTCATTACATATAGTTCATCTCATAGAATTTGGTCATTGAAGAGAATGTGGAAAAGGAAGCCATCAAAGTCTCCTAACCTACAAATTTGTTGGTAGCATCAAAATATTGCCTCCACTAACAAGAAAGCATTGTTTAGACAAGGAATACATACAACTTATGATGCCTACAACATCTACAAAATGAAAAATAATGTAAATACCTTCATGATCAGTACTCTAACTAAAAAACTACTCTAATTTGTTTGATGCTTGTGAGACTACTACAAGAAGTTTAATACTTGAGAATATATGCAAAGGTGGGAAGACAACCCTTTTACCCACAAGGCAAAGTGGGAGGAAAACCTTTATAAGACTATGCCAATAAAAATGTTTAATGAATTTATGTAGCATATTGCATGTAGGAGAGGCCAAAATCATCACTTCAATAAAAGTCTATTTCAATGTCTCAAAAGTAGTCTCACAAGCATCAAACCAATTAGACTAGTCTTTAGTTAGAATAACAGATCATATATATTAATACCTGGAAGTTTGTATAGGTTGTATTAAATGGTCCATTCTCTAATGATTCAATGGAAGGGTTTCAACAGGGCAAACATGAAGAGAATAGGGAAAGCATAAGCTAATAGGGAAGCCATGTAGATAAATCGATTTGTAATGGAAACTGTGACTGGTGCTTATGCCCTAAAATTTGTGGAGGAATTATGCCCAAAATCTACAGAAAATGAGTTGTTTGAATAATAAAAGTCATGATACTAAAGGTACACACAATAAGAGTGGTAGGACCAAGTAGAATATACAGGACCATAAGTCAATCAAAGGGGGTCACAATAAGAAGCTAAGGCAACCTTCACACCCATAATACCAAGGTGTACCATACAGGTGGATAACCAACCCCTTTTACACCTAGGACCAACTTAACTCAAGGTGTTGCATTTTATTGTTGGTTTGAATTGTTATATGTTTAGTTTCAATTTGAGAGTTTAATTGTGGAAGCTGTTCATAATTATTGTTTCTAACAAAGTTTTCTCCATAGTGTTTTGAATATGATGGGTCCCTTCAATTGGAGAAGTTATCGATAAGGAAATTGTTCCATGCAATAAATGGTGCCAACTCCCATGGGTTCCCATTATATTTGGGGTTTAACTTGATTCCAAACTTATAATTTAATGCTACAAGTAGGGATAAACTAATGAAAATGGGAGAAAAATATAATCACATGGAAACTAATATTCATCATGTAAGATCTACATGCTAGAAATAGTGATAAAAATGTAGAGAGTTCATCCCTAGACTCTTGAGGTGGCTTGTTGTGGTCACAAAATCACTTGAAGGTCCAAGTAACACTAGCACAACTTGTATTGGTACAAGTGACCATCAAATGAAGTACCAAGTGGCACAAAGACAAACACCAAAATACCAATGAACCACAAAACATTAAAAGTCAAGGGTCAAAGAAGAAAAAAGAATGGAATCCCTAATGTCAACTTCCTAATTATATGGAAACATGTTATATTTGATGGACTATAAATGAAGAAAAGTTACAAATAATTTTGTCATCATCCAAGTGTTATAGCCAAAAATGACACATCTCTGCCTGTGACCACTTTCCCATGATTCCGTCACATGTTGACACTTCATGAACACTGAAAAAACACCTATATTGGAGGACCCATATCTATAGTTTTGTAACTCCGTTTGATGTCTTATCTACACCTTTGGAAAGGTATCTGAGTCAACTAAAACGTTCTATAAGACACCAAAGTCTCAAAATTCTTATACGTACCATTAAAATGAGAATCTTTGACATATACATAACTTTTCCTACATGGTACCCGCGTGTTCCACTTTGTACACACGACTTGTCATACATGGTACCTGTGTATACCTTTCTATATGTGACTACTGTCACTACAACCCGTGTATATAGACTTGCATATGCGACTGTTGTCACTGTAGCCCACAGAGTTTTCCTGTACATGTCAAAAATGGATGTTTCTTGAATTTTGGGTAGTTTGGGTGGTTATGAAACTGAATCTTTCAGTTGTAACTACTTTGTCTTCCACCCTATCTCTTGAGAAACATATAAATAGATGTAGACAAGTCCATGAGAGGAGACTTGGAAAATTACATTGTTATGATGGAGGAATTTGGACTCTCTTTCTCCCCACCTTTTCCCTAGAAGCTATCTCCTTGTGTTGCAGATCTTGGAGGTTGAGTTCCTTGGAGAAGAGAAGCAACAAGACCAGATCAAGGTTTCGTGAGGTGATTGACTTGAAGAGAAGGTATAATTGTGCTTATTTTCATGATTAATAAAGATGTGATGCCATTCTTCTTCCCAAATCATTGTTCAATGTGTGATTGAATTTATGTTTATGATAAGATGTTTATGTTAATCAGAATAGTTTCTCATATTGTTTTGATTATCATCACTTAATATGTGGTCATATTGGTTTGAGGAAGGTAGGGTTTGTTTTGCAGGTCTCTTGGAGAAAGAGGAGAAAGAGGAGGATTGAAGGGATGCTTGGATCAACCTTCATTTGGCTAAGGTATGAACCATTCCAATCTCGTACCTTGTTTATATTTACTTGCAAAACTATATGCATCCACCTTTCAACCCTAGTGTGTTGATGGCCTCTTAAACCCTAGTCATAGGAACACTTTCCTCTACAACAGAACTGAGAACTCCACTAGGGAAATCCTTGCCTATTTTTTATTTCTCTGTATTTCTTCCAGTCTTTTGCAAGGTTTTAGGTCCTTCTTTCCACTAAGGAACACCTTCTCAGTCTAATGGTACACCTCCCCTGCCTTCCTAAGGCAGTTTTTGGATTTTTTTGGGGCCTTTTCCCACCCATTCACGAGTTGCAAACGCCACAGTCACATGTCTGGGATGTACACGTGACCTGCTATATTTTCAACCTGTGTATGACACGTGACCTATCAATAAGGAAACTCGCAGATTCCCCTAAAACAAGTTTTTTTCCCCATTTTTTGTGGTTTTTTCTATTGTTTGAGGGCTGTTTGGTAGGTTTTTAGGGTCCTCTGCATCTCCATGACCCTAGGAATTCAATGTAATCTCTTTTAGGTGCTTATTATCTGTGTTAAGTCATTTTATAGCATTAATATTTTCTCTTTGCTCATCCACCCCACCCCCTTTTCTTGGCATGATTTTTGGCTTATGTTTCTGGTCAGCCTCTATTAGTGATATTTATCTGAACTTAGAAGCTTATTGGTATTTCTTTCCTTCTTCTTTTGTTGGTTAAATTCACATTGGAAAAGTAGTTGACTTCTCTCTTATGCAAGCCTTCCTTCCAAGTAGGGTTTATACTGACTTTAGGGCATTCTAGAGTCTGTTTGGTGGTTGTATAGCAGAGTTACTTTTGCTTTGTTCTTTTCATCTGCAGACTTTAGTTTGTTGGTAGTTTTTCTTTTGCATGTATAAAAGAAAAATAAAAAGAACATATAGTTGTTTAATATGCATGTAGATTAGGGTTTTTTCTTTAATGCATCGGATATCATTATTCTTGAAAAAATAAAAAATAAATTGTTCTTTTGTGGCTTTCAAGTTTTCTATTTGAAATAGAAAGAGAAGTTTTTTTCTTTTTGCATTTCATGTTCTCTTTTGTTTAGTCATTTTGTTTCGACATTGAGTCAAAACACCATTGGTTTCACTTTCACCACCCCCTTTGAGTAATCAAAAACCCTTTAAAATAAACGTCTAATATTTAAAATTTATTAGTAATTGTTTATTTATTGGGATGGCACACACTAGTCTAGGCTAGTGTTTTGGGTTAGGGATATCTTAACTGCCCAAAAATTCAAACTCAAACATAGTGGCCTATCTTTTAGGAAATCCAACTTCGTTGAGAAAGACACTGGAAAGCTCCTCTCACACAAGATTCAAGCACGATGTCGTGCGATACTGAGCTGTATGAGATACCCCTCCACTTCTCAGTAAAGCATACACCAGAGTTGTTGCACGTTTGGGGACTCATTCAATTCCTCCTCCCGGCCCCGTGTGGTTCTTGGTACTATTTAGGTTTCAGGCTTGGATACCCTGCCCATGTGCATCGGCTGGACTCATGTCTGTTCCGCCGGACTTTCTCCATGATTTTAGTATCCTTAGTATCTTGTATGCTAGGATCTTACATGTGTGGCATTGGAAGTCTATTTCCAGTGCACCTAGGGTAGGCTTGGAAGGTAACCTCGGTAGACAATCTAGGAGGGCAGTTGGGTGATTCCAACACTTGCACCCATAGGGCTATTCATGAGACACCAAGTAACTACTCTCCTTCATTCACTGGTTAGTTCCAGGACCTCATCATCCTAGAATTTCCTTTGGAAGGCATCTTTGTTTTCCTGGCTTGATACTTAGGTCTTTTTCTACTGGTGTGTTCTTTGTACTGTTGGTTTCCTGTCAACCTCAGTCTTTGTCTTATTATTTGAAACTATGGCTAACACCCCTTTGAACACCAACCAAGAGATCCCCATGCTGGGAACTCCTTGTACTATTCCTCTCACATGGAATGTTGGTGTTCCTTTGATGATCACCTTGAATCTTCCTGGATTCACCTTAGGGTTACCGGTGTGGTTGTTTTCCATTCCAACTATCCTGAATGCTCATGATGCTTCTAAAGTAAGCTCGTTATATAAAGGGCATGAAAACACTGCTTCCCCTTCACCTTTAGTTTCCTCTCCTCCTCCTTCTACCTCATGCGCTAAAAGTTCTGACACTAGTAACTGTCAGTATAAAAGGAGTAAAAGAAGGAGGAATAGGAAGAACACTTGTAGGAAAGGGGGAACCCATTCAACCTATGTAGGTCAAGTTGAACCTCACCACCTAACCTCTGCAGTGCATGCTGAGGGCACCTATCCAACCTCTACAGGTCATGTTGGATCTAAACACTCAACCTCTGGAAGTCAAGTTGATCTTCACCATCCAGCCTCTGCTGATCATGTTGGTGGGATCCTTCCAACCTTCCCAAGTCACGTTGGATCTAGTCACTCAGCCTCTGTAGTGCATGCTGAGGGAACCCGTTCAACCTCTATAGGTTAAGTTGAACCTCTCCATCCAACCTCTGCAGGTCATGTTGGATCCATCCGCTCGGCCTCTGAAGGTCATGTTGGGGGCACACACTCAACTGCTGAAAAACATGTTGATCCTGCCTATCCAACCTCTGCAGGTCATGTTGGACCCAGTCGCTTAACCTATGTAGGTCATGCTGGGGGAAATCTCTCAGCCTCTATGGTTCATGCTGAGGGAAAATAGTCAGCCACTGTGAGTCATGTTGACACTATTGAAAAGACTAACCGTTCAAAACACAAGCCCAAGTTTCCTTGTAAGATTTGTGAGGGAGACCACCTTACTTATCTATGTCCTTCCATTGCAGAGGTACGAAGAGTTTGGTTTCATGGTCATCCTGTTTTTGAACATCTTGAATTTTTTCAACAACCATCCTCTCTTAGTCAGGTTGGACCTAGTCGCCCAGCCTTTGGTGTCCATGCTGTGGGAAAAATCTTAGACTATGTAGATCATGCTGAGAGAAAACAATCAACCACTGCTAGTCATGTTGACACCATTGAGAAAATTGGTCATTCAAAGGCAAAAATTAAGTTCCCTTGTAAGCTATGCGAGGGAGATCACCTTACTAACCAGTTCCTTGCTATCACAGAGGTGTGAAGAGTGTGGTCCAAGACTCAAGAATATCCTCCTCCTGAACAACCTATAGTTTCTCAAAAACCTGCTCAACCTTTGGTTGATCTAGTTGTAGAACCTTCCCAGTCTTTGGTTCACCCCTCTCTCCTTTTGGAGAGTGAACTTTATGTGATTGAACCAATGTGACCTTTGTTTAATCCCACTCTCCCTTCGGAGAGTGACTTTCACAAAGCGGTTGAATAGATTCCATTGTTGATCAATCCCACTCTTCCTTTGGAGAGTGAAGTGTCTGTTAGACACATTTTCTTCAGTGCAAGTTCAGAACTTACTAAAAAAGGGGGCATTGAACTCACTTTGGATGAACCCCCACCAAGCTCTTGGATTGCTTCCTTTGATTGGGATGGCCTAGTTGAGCCGTGCCTTCCTTCTGATGCACCTTTTCAGATAAAGGTCAAAGTTGGAAAATACACAATTGATCGTTGTATTGTTGATGAAGGAGCCTCAATTAGAATCTTGTATGCTCATTCTTGGCGAGGCATGGAATCTCCCAGCCTTGTGTTGAATACTAGTCAATTCCTGGCTTTTGATAGAAGAATTAGCATAACCTTGGGAATTCTTGCTCAAACACCTGTTATTTTGGGTGGGAATACTTTCTTAGTTGATTTCATGGTGATAGAATACCCCTTGGAATTTAATATGCTCCTTGGGCATGATTATGTTTATGCCATGCAGGATGTGGTGTCAACATTCTTTTGTGTCATGTACTTTAATCATGCCGAAGAAATTGTCACTATTGATTAGTTGGATTTTCTTGATCCCTCTCCTGGCCCATCTAGAGACCAGGTATTTCCTTTATTCATTCCCAGTGTTTCTATAGACACTACCCCACCACATGTGAGCTATGTGGCCTCATGTCCTTTGTGTTCAATTGCTGCTGAGAAGCAACCTCGATTTTCATGATTTCCTTCTCGGGACTTGGTCCCAGCAGTTGACCAGGCGAGTTATCCTATACAGACTGTGGAGCCTACTCTCCACTCTGTAAATCCATTTGAAATTTTAGACATGTGTCTTATCTCGGATGATCTCCTTCCTTCGGGTGAAGTCTTCCTAGAGTTTTTGATACAGTCTAACCTTCTTATGGATATCGGTTTAGTTGTGACTAAGTCTAACCCTGATTTGCTTCATAAGCATGATCTTTCCATTGATCATGTTGACCACCAAAACCAAATAGGTGGACAACAATGTACCATGCACATGTTGGATGTGCCTTGAAGATAAGAATGAAGTACTTAATGATTATATCAAGCGAGGCAACTCTTCTTCTCTTCTTCTCTCTATGACATTTCTGCACCCCTGCGGGGGATTTTGTAAGGATATGTCAGCATGAAGGTATATTTTTTTGTAAATTAATCACCTAATACTTAGTCATTAGGGAATTCCTTTCATCGAGTGTTTTTTCACTTGGATAATTAAAATTTCTTTTTAGAGATTTTAATTATTTGAGTTTTTCACTCAAAATTACCTCCAAAGTGGTGAAAGGTGTTCTAGTGATCGAGTCCATGGGGCGATTGGGGCATAGGAATGTTATATATTACCATGCTAGACATTATCAAGAGTCTTGCAAAATTTCATTAAGTTTGGCATAGGTTTTTTTAGTTTTTGGTCATTAAAAATGGTCCCTCAGGACAATTTGTTGTAATGTAAAAGAGGGTTACTTGGTACTTTCTAATGTTGTATAGGGGTATTAGTACTAAATACAAATGGAATGAGACCCTATACAACCTTGGGCCAATTTTGAATTCATTTGGACAAGTATTGATAAGGTTTTGGTCACATTTGCCAAAGTCAGTCAAGGAAATAAGGAAACAATGGCAATTAATTAGAGAGTCAAATTTTGGAAAAGTGACTATAGTCACTTGGGGTGGTCAAGTAAAGGTTCTAATGTTTATATTAGGATCCTAAGACAATTTTAAGACCCAAATATCCCCCCCCCCCAAGCAAGCATGTAACAAGTTTTGAGTTGCCGAATCTAGGGGGTGCCCCCTTCTCTCTTTGATTGGTTGGGTGAGATAAAGTCAATGGAAAGGGCCCCATGTCTATGGTGGTTTCCTTCCCATTTGACATAGAAATAAGGTTAAAATCATTAAATTGGGGGTTTCTCTCCCCATATTTTAGATCTCAAACCTTGGTTTTTCCCTCCTTGAGCAAATTCGCCTCCCTTCTCCTGGGCCCCCCTCTCTCCCTTGTGACACTTGTCTAGCATGAAAAGAGCCTCTCTCTTCAATTTTCCCCAGTTAAGGAGGCTTCCCCTCCTCATTTAGGTTACAAAAACACACACACACACACACACTCTATTTCTCATGCTCTCATTTTGATGCAAGAGCATCCAGCTCATGATCGTCCAGCTTAACGTCCAACTCACAGATTGAGTCAGCTTGTCATGTAATCGAATTTCTAGATGGAGAATTAGATAGGGTTAGTTTTAATTTGAAATAAGTGGCAGATTTTCCTTGTTCTCCTTGATCCCTACGTGGATTTCTCAAGGATTGATCTTTGTTGATAAGTTTTTCTTTTCTCAGGTTTTAAATCCAGATTAGTAGGATCTGACAGGTTTTTCTACGTGCTATAAATCGATTTGAATGTAATAGATCAGGCATGAGTGAAGGATGAGTGAATGTGAGGATTGAATGAGAGATCATATGTACAGTAAGAATGTGAATGCTCTGTATCTGAAATTTCGATCATATTGAATAGAAAACCAGATATTTACAATCTACATGCGTATGGTGGATTCTAGACTCGATTTAAGTCTGTAATTTATTTGCAAAGAAAGATGCAGGAAAATTGATCCTTGTAGTGATCAATTCATGCATAGGAAAACCAGATCTCTGAGTAGATCAAACGGTGGAAAAAGAGCGTAGAAAAAAATCAACAGTGGACATCCATCCTGCATCTAAAACCAAATCAACGCTTCTGCGCCATTCCGCAATTGATCGACGGTGCAGACAGAACCTTGCCGAAAGATAATTGTGGAGCAGAACTTTGGAAAGTGTAGAAGTGCATCCCGCAACTTGTAACCTGCAACCCGCATGTGGAATAGAAATTGCGGGAACTCCTATTGCAGAGACTGAATTGCGGGAAGGCGAATTTAGAATTGCGGAAAAGTGGTTTCTGAACTGCGGAAACGAAGATTGCGCAACGCTGCTAAAAGGGAGGAAAATTTAGTAGATCGCTAAATTTGGAGGTTCACTAAAGTTAGAACCTCTCTATGATGGGAAAGCTAATGCAAATTAGTTTACTGGTTCGAAGTTGGGGATTTTGATCTAGTCTTCTGATTCATGTTGGCACGAATTGGTATTAGAACAGAAGAAGAGGAATTTTGTGAAATTGTTCAATTTATAGATTGAGATTGTGAAGAAAATGTCGCCAAGGAGAGGATGCACGCATGGAGTGCCTGTAGGGCGTGGTCGAGGAAGACAACCTGAAGAAACATAAATGGAGAGAAATATGAGAAGAATGGAAGCAAGGTTAGAAGCTATGGAAAGAAAGAAACAACTGAGCAATTCAGATGACAGTAATGAAGAAGCCGAATCCAATTCCTCTAAGGAAGAAGAAGAAGACCTTGAAGAAGTCAAAATTCTGAAAATGTTGATGAAGACCAGTGGAAGACCCAGGATTGAAGTGCCTATGTACTCAAGTAACTTAAATGTTGCAGAACTTATGGATTGGATAAATGCTTTGAATAAGTACTTTGATTTTGAAGAGATAGAAGAAAAGAAGAAAGTGAGATATGCAGCTACCAGACTGAAGGGACACGCAGTGATTTGGTGGGATGAGCTCCAAATTTACAGAGAAGGAATAGGTAATAAAAAAATTAATTCTTGGGATAGGATTCTACATAAAATTAAAAGTCATTTTATGCCTAAAGACTATCAATTGAATCTTCTTAGACAGTTGCAAAACCTTAGACATAAAGCTATGACAATAAAAGAATATACAGAAGAGTTTTTTAGACTGAATATTAGATCTGGACATGTAGAAGACATTCTAGAAAGAGTAGCCAGGTATATCAATGGTTTGAGGTATGATATACAGGATGAACTGAGTCTATTAAATCTAAAAACTGTAGAAGATGCATATCAAGTAGCTCTGAAGGTAGAAAAAAATTACTAAGAAAACAAAATCAGAGAAACAAAGGAAAGAATATGGTAAGGGGCGGTCAAACAGAGGAAGTAGGAATTTTAAAGATGAGTATGAAATTTCTAGTAGTAGCAGTCAATCATTCCAGAGAGGAGGATTCAGAGGAGGTAGAGGAAGAGGTCGAAATAGAGAAGTGAGATGTTATACTTGTGGAGAAACTGGACATATGTCTTGGGATTGTCCAAGAAATAAATCTACAGGTCAGAAAAATGTCAATGTTGAAGAATCTCAAGAAGAAGCAAAAGAAGAAACATAGGTGGATAACTCTCCAGAGGATGGAGAATCTCTTATGTTGAAGAGATTCTTGGTGAAGACAGAGAAGCAAGCACATGAACCAACTCAAAGGAAAAGTATGTTGAGAACATCGTGTAAGTCACGAGGGAAGTGTTGTAAAATGGTTATTGATAGTGGTAGTACTGATAATTTGGTTTCAATAGAGATGGTAGAGAAGTTGGGATTGAAGATGATGAAGCATCCCACTCCTTAGAAAGTGTCCTGGTTGCAAAAAGGACATCAGCTCTTGGTCAATGAGCAGTGTAATGTGGAGTTCCATATTGGTTCTTACAAGGATGATATTTTGTGTGACATAATTCCTATGGATGTGTGCTGTATACTCTTAGGGAGGCCATGGCAGTATGGCAGAAAAACAGTTCATGATGGGAGAAAGAATACATATTCTTTGGAGAAAGATGGGAAGAGACATACTTTGTCACCCTTGGAAGATGAAGCAGTTCAGGAGAGTTCAAGGTCAAGAATTATGGTGATGACTGGAAAAGAATTATTACATGAAGTTTAGAAAGAAGAAGATTTACAATTTGTTGTTGTTGGTAAGCCAAAGGTAATTTTAACTTCTACAAATTTAGATAATTTTCCAGATGAAGTTAAAGTTTTTCTTGATGAACATGCTGATATTATTGTGGATGAGTTACCAAGTGAATTACCTCCTATAAGAAGTATTATTCATCACATTTATCTAATACCTGGTGTAAGTTTCCTAACAAAGCAGCATATAGATTGACTCCTCTAGAAAATGAAGAAATCAAATAGCAAGTGCAAGAGTTGTTGGAGAAAGGATTGGTGAAAAAGAGTTTAAGTCCTTGTGTTGTACCTACTGTGCTAAGTCCAAAGAAATATGGTGGATGGAGGATCTGTACTGATTCCAGGGAAATTAATAAAATCACTATCAAGTATAGATTTCCTTTACCCAGAATTGATGATCTGATGGACTGTTTAAGTGGTTCAAAATATTTTTCCAAAATAGATTTAAAAAGTGGATATCATCAAATTAGGATAAGGGAAGGGGATGAATGGAAAACAATATTTAAAACTAATGATGGTCTGTATGAATGGTTAGTGATGCCATTTGGACTTAAAAATGCACCCAATACTTTCATGAGGTTAATGAATGAGGTTTTGAAGGAGTTTACTGGAAAATTTGTGATTGTATATTTAGATGACATTCTGATTTTTAGTCAGAATGTAGGTGAACATTTAAGGCACCTTAAGTTGGTGTTGAGGACTTCACAGAAGGAGAAGTTGCTAATTAATTTGAAGAAGTGTATTTTTTTAAAGAAAGAGTTTGTCTATTTGGGGTTCGTGGTTTCAGTAGAAGGACTGAAAATGGATTTTGATAAAGTGCAGGAAATTTTAAATTGGCCGATTCCAAGAAATTATTTTGAGGTAAGAAGTTTTCATGGACTTGCTAGTTTCTATAGGAAGTTGATTAATAATTTCAGTCAGATTTGTGCACCTTTAATAGATACTTTCAGAGGAAGTAAACAACCTTTCAAGTGGACTGAAGCAGCTGATAGGAATTTTAAATTTCCGAAGAAGAAAATAACTGAGAAGCCTATCTTGGCTTTTCCCAGTTTTGATAAAGTGTTTCAAGTGGAGACAGATGCCAGTGGAACAATAGTGGGAGCAGTTTTGAGTCAAGAGCAGAGACTAGTAGCATATTTTAGTGAAAAATTAAATGAAGCTAAACATGAATATTCTTCATATGATAAGGAATTATATGTTGTTGTGCAAGCTCTTAAAAAATGGAGACATTATTTGATGCGTAAGGAATTATTTTGTATTCTGACAATCATGCTTTGCAGTTTATAAAAAACCAAACAAAGTTAAATCAGAGGCATGCTAAATGGGTAGAATGTTTACAAAACTTTACCTTTGTTATCGAGCATACAAGTGGTAAATCAAATAAAGTTTCTGATGCTTTGAGTAGTGTAAGTTTGGTAATGCAAGAAATTAAGATCATTACTTTGGGATTTGAAAATTTAATTGGTATGTACAAGGAGGATGTAGATTTCAAAGATATTTATGCCCTGTGAAAAGACAGTTACCCATAAAATAACCCAGTGGTTATATTATATGTTGTAGGAAGGGTTTCTATTCAAGAACAGTAAGTTGTGTATTCATAGGTGTTCAATGAGAGAAAATTTAATTTAGGAGAAGCATAGTGGAGGTCTCTCAGGACATTTTGGGCAAGACAAAACTTTTTATCTGGTGAGTAATTTTTATTTTTGGCCAAAGATGTAGTGTGATGTGAAGAAATTTGTTGAGGGATGTAGAATATATCAACATGCAAAAGGGAGAAGTTAGAACACAAGATTATATCAACCATTTCCTATCCCAACTAGGCATTGGGATTCTATAAGCATGGATTTTTTTTAGGTTTACTTAGAACTCAGAGAGTTCATGATTCAGTTTATGTTGTGGTAGATAGATTTTATTAAATGGCTCATTTTATTGCATGCAAAAAGACTAATGATGCAACAAACATTGCTAATTTATTATTTTTAGAAATTGTAAAGTTTCGTTGTTTTCCTTTGAGTATTGTGTCTGACAGAGATACAAAATTTGTTGGTCATTTTTGGAGAACTCTATGGAAGAAGTCGAGGAATAATCTTTGTTTTAGTTCTGCTTATCATCCTCAAACTGATGGACATACTAAAGTGGTAAGTAGAATATTGGGGAATATACTGAGAAGTCTGGTATATGAGCATCCAAAACAATGGGACTTGGCTTTAGTTCAGGATGAGTTCGCTTACAATGATTCAACCAACAGACGTACATGTATGAGTCCCTTCCAGATTTTCTATGGAATACATCTAAGGGGTGTATATGAACCTAGATATTTGGGGAATCAAGAAAAGAGAAGTGCAGAGGGTGAAGGATTTGCAGTTAGTATGCATGAGCTACATGAAACCATCAATAAGAGATTACAGGGAAGTACATAAAAGTATAAACAAAGAGAAAATTTAAAGAGAAGAGAAGTGAATTTTCAGGTTAGAGATTTAGTGATGGCCTATCTAAGAAAGGAAAGGTTCCCTAAGGGAACTTATAATAAACTGAATCTTAAAAAAATTGGACCATGTAAATTTCTAAGGAATTTTTCTGCTAATGCTTATGAGATTGAACTGCCTTCTGACCTTCAGATTTCACTAATTTTTAATGTTTCAGATTTATATGTTTTTAAAGATGCAGGTGTTCAGCCAAATGGTGTGACTTCAAAAAGAGATGATCCAACTATAGATTGGAAAGGACAAATTCCATAGAAAGAACTGCCTCGAATTGAATCCATCCTTGACAAAAGAATCTTAAGAAATACCAAGAACATAACCTTCTTTCAATATCTGGTCAAATGGAAAAACCAACCTACTGAAGATGCAGCCTGGATAACAGAGCAAGAAATTTTCAAGTATGATGTACAACCTGAAGACTTAATGGGGAATTCTTTTCTTCCCCAGGAGTATGATGCAGGAGCATCCAACTCATGATCGTCCAACTTAACGTCTATCTCACAGATTGAGCCGTCTTATCATGTAATCAAATTTCTAGATGGATAATTAGGTAGGGTTAGTTTTAGTTTGCAATAAGTGGTAGATTTGCCTTGTTCTCCTTGATACCTGTATGGATTTCTCAAGGATTTATCTTTGTCGATAAGTTTTTCTTTTCTCAGGTTTTAAATCCAGATTAGTAGGATCTTATAGGTTTTTTCTATGTGCTATAAATCGATTTGAACGTAATAGATCAGGAAGGTGTGAAGGATGAGTGAATGTGAGGATTGAATGAGTGATCGCATGCACAGTAAGAATGTGAATGCTCTGTATCTGAAATTTCGATCATATTGAATAAAAAACCAGATATTTACAATCTACATGTGTATGGTGGATTCTGGACTCGATTGAAGTCTATAGATGTTAAATTTCTATTACGATTCACTCCACACAGGGGTCTGTAATTTATTTGCAGAGGAAGATGTAGGAAAATTGAGCCTTGCATTGATCAATTCACGCATAGGAAAACCAGATCTTTGAGTAGATCAAACGGTGGAAAAAGAGTGCAGAAAAAATCAACGGTGGATATCCATTTCACCATCCCGCAATTGATCGATAGTGCGGACAAAACCTTGTGGGCAGAGAATTGTGGAGCGAAACTTTGGAAAATGCAAAAGTGCATCCCGCAACCCTCAACCCACATGTGGAATAGAAATTGCAAGAACTCCTACTGCGGAGACTGACTTGCGGGAAGGCGAATTTAGAATTGCGGAAAAGTGGTTTCCGAACTGCGGAAATGAAGATTGCGCAATGCTGCCAAGAGGGAGGAAAATTTAGCAAATCGTTAAATTTGGAGGTTCGCTAAAGTTAGAACGTGTCTATCCTCGGAAAGCTAATACAAACTAGTTTACTGGTTCAAAGTTGGGTATTTTGATCCAGTCTTTTGATTCGTGTTGGCATCACATTCTTTCCCTTGCTCTTGCTTGGGCCATTGTAATTTTCATCCATTTGGATTTGGTAATCAAAATATTTGGAGGAATCTAGTGGCCATTGTTCCCATTGATGATTTGCTTCCATGCTTAAGGAGCTACACAAGTTTGGTTGGCCAAGGAAGTAGACTAATTTTCTTTGGTAAGATTTATGGTATTTGTATTCCATAAATTTTGTGAGTTTTCATTCTTGTAGCAAAAGAAGTTCATAAATTTTCTAGTTTGAAGTTTATGATTTCTTTGCTCATTATTTGATTCTCACATTCTAGTAGTTGTGTAGTGAAAATATTATAAGTTGCAAGTTGTTTGGATTGAAGAGTGGGATTCCTTGGTTGGATGCCCCATTGCTTCACTTCTTGAAGAACAAAGGACCATTTTTCTCTTTCTTTACATACAAATTTCTGCATTTTAGTTTTAGTTTGTGGAGTGTTTCAAATCTGATTTTAACTCTTATATACTCAAGTTCTTTTAAAATTATTCATTTGGAAAATTTGTGTAATTTTTGTATATATATTTCACTAATGTACTAACTTCCCCAAAGTGATTTTGGGGCACATTTTATCGTTTCTTTTTTCTGGTTTTTAGCAGGTTGGTAACAAAACAAGGCAAAACTCTGTCAAATTTCAGCCAAGAAGGGTGTAAAGGCTACCCCAAAGGAAAAGATTCAAGGCCATCACAAGAAAGGGGTGAAAACATGGTTTTCCTCACTCTTTTACCTCTTTATTACGCTGAAATTTCAGCCTTTGTAACAAGTCCAAGAGAGTCTCTTGGAATTTTTTTATTGCTTTGCATTTTCAGTTAAATCAAGTCTCATTTATTTTCCATCAATTGCTAGCAAACGAATTTGGGTTTACCCACTTTTGCATAAGCAATTGTTAATCGGTGCAGGTTTAGATTAGTTAGAGTTTCATTTTGTTTTTATTTTCTTCTCTATTTTTTTCCACACCTTGCAAGTGATTTGGCTATGCCATCCTTGCAAAATCGTGCCGGCTAGTTTTTTTTTTGTTATTTTCATTTGCCCACACCTGGAAAGTGATTCGACTTTGTTGTCCTTGTGAAATCGTGCTGGCTTGTATCTTTCTTTCTTTCATTTTTATTTTACCACACCTTGCAAGTGATTCGGCTATGCCATCCTTGCAATATCATGCTGTCTTGCATTGTTAATAATTGTTAAATTCCTCATTTCGTTTAAAATAAACCTTGCCCCAATATTCGCCTCGTATTCACTCCCCTTGTTGGTTGATCTGACCCTGGGTGACAAGAAAAGGAGAAGATTTGTGTTGGCTAGTTTAATAGTCACCTAGATAAGTATCTTCATTAGAAAGGAGAAAAATAGGCTTGACCAGTGGAGCTAGTGGGGTAGAGGTCGTAGGGGGCTTCGTGGCACTTTGTGTCGTCCAGTTGAGCACCTAGCAAGTTTCGAGTTTGACCCGTAGAGATAGGTGGGAACCTTGTGTTCCCATGTTGAGCACCCGACATTCTCTCTCTAATCGAAGGAGATAGTCTCTTGGGGTAGACATCTAGAATAGTTCATTTTTTTGCAACAAACACCTTAATTCCGTAAGTCAAAGAGAGACACAAAATTTACTAAAACTTAAAGGACCACTTGCATAACATTGTTACAATCATTTACATTTCTCTACTTTGCAGTCACTTTATTTTAACTTACTCATTTATTGGAATTCATCATGTTCTTGAATATTTGTTGAAGTAAATGAGTTGATGCTCTAGGAAAATTATTTGAAGTTGATTATTGTGAATCCATAGCCTGAGTAGAGACGACACTGGTCATTTTGATTATTTGATTGTTTCTCTCTTTCATACATTACTGGTTTATTGTTAAAGGGTTTGCTTGACATTAAAATATTTGGATCACTGCACGTCGATTGCCATTTTTGTAATTTACAACTCCCAGAAAACATTCTCCAAAAAGAACTTAGTAAGTAGGGACTACCCCCTTGACCTTTACGGAGTTGGGTCTAAATGGAGAAGTTAGGAATCGAAGTGACATTGGGTTCTAAACTCATAGTTTCCCTCAAGAACACACCTAGTGGTTGGGAGGATTTTCTGTGGTTAAGTGTGTTTTAGGCGGAAACATATTGATCTCCTTCTGTTGGTCTTGTTGAGCCCTTTGAATCTTCCTTCAAATGACAAATTAGTGATCTTGTTGAGTTTGATTTTTCTTATGAATTTTTCAACTCTTGTGATACCGAGTTTGTTCCTGCAAACTCTATGTCCCTTGTTGATTTTTGCTCTTCTTTTGAGGTTGATATTATTGACTATAAACCCTCGTATATTGGCACTATAGAATCTTCTTCGATTGATTCTTCCTTGACTACACCTTTTGTAGAAGATAGAAAAGTTGCATGTGTTTTTGCCAAAGTGACCTACATCAGATATTTTCTTCTGAATGTGATTATGATGTTGTTCTTTCTTAGAGACAGGATTTGTAGTTGGATCCACAACTGTTTACTGAATTCCCCTTGTTTTTCAAGCTGTAACTGCATTTGCATGTACCTTGCTCGTGCTTATGAGCATGATGCCAAATTCCATGCTTTTAGATCATTGTATAAGCCCTCATATTTGCTATCATCATCGCTCAACCTTGTACCATTTTTCCTTTGCAACTTGACACCCTTTACCTTGAGGAGACATTCCTCGGATGTCTTTATCCTGCTCATGTTCCTTACATTATGCATAGGTTTGTTCCTCGCGCTTGGAACTAGTTTCACCTGCCTTTGACAGTCGTCTCCTCACATTTAGAGCATTCTTTCTGTTCTCCATCGAGCTCGTTAAAAACAGTAAGGAGGCTGGGAGTTGACTTTTATGGACTCCTTAAAAATTCCCGGGAAAGATATGGAGTTATCTTTAAGCCTTGGTTTGACTCCTTAAAATTGACTAGATTTTCGAGTTAACTTGTTTGCTCAGACTCATTAAGGTAAATTGAACAATCATCCGCATAGGTATAAGTTTACCCCTTTTTCTGGCCTCGTGGATTACTTAGGAAAAAGAAATACTCTATTTTCTTTAGAATCTAGAAGAGTATATTCAGGTACATATTTATCTCTTTTTCGGACCTGGAGGACTAAACTTACGGAAAAGGAACCTTTTCAAGCTTAGTTTTCTCTCTGGACCTAAACATGAAAAATATTTCGAGTGTACTTTATGTCTTTGTCATGCTTGCTAAAACCTAAAGAACAAAGAATCGAGTTTACTGTTGTAAGCCCCATTTATCGTAATCAAATGGATGTTTTTGAGTGATATTTCCTTCCTTCACACTCATTAAACTCAAGCTAGATTCCGTTTCTAAAGGTGCATCGATCTGGTGATAGTTTACCCCTTTTTCGGACCTCACCGACTAAATACACAAAATGAATAACTTAGTTCACCTGGGCTAAGAGAGTTCTCCTCTGTATTGTTTTACCCTTTTTCGGACTGAGGAGACTAAAGTTATGAAAAATCATCCCCCTAGAGTCTTCTTTGGAGTTTTCAGACTCTCAAAACTATGAAAACACTGTTGAGCATTCACTAATTTAGGCTCGTAAAATCCATGAATCAGTGCTTTATCAAGCAAACTTTTGTCTCTTCTTCGAGCTTGCCAAAAATGAAGAAGGTCTTGAGTTTTATTTCTTGGACTTGTTAAACCTTTACAAGAAAGAGGGAAGGGAAGTTCATTCACATGTTTTTACACAATGGCAGCAAGTATTGTCTCCTTGAATAAAGCACCAATTTTGAGTCTATCAACAGTTGGGTCTCAATTTTTGACCTTATCTCGATTCAGAGTTTTTACTCCTCCGGTTGGTCTCTTTTCCAATGATATGGGGAATATGTCAATGTATCCTACATTGAAGAATTGTTTCGTTGGTCCCTTTTATGTCAAAATCTTCCTAAGTCACTTTTGTGTCGTGCTCACTATTCAAGGATTAAACCTTTGTTGGGCATTCTGCAGTTGCCTTGACCTTTTGTGTCGGTCATTCTTGGGTATTAGTTCATTACATCATGTCTTCGGTGGTTCTTGTTGTGAAATTTAATACTAGTTTTGGATCCAATTAGTCTTTGACTTACCTCATTTTGGATGATGGAGGATGCCTTAATTCCTTCCTTCCACTGGATCTCTTCCTATCGAATGCAACACCTCTTCCTCCGGGAATGAGATTTAGAGTATATGACAGTACCTTGGGGATTGCAGTCATCAATGGTGCTTTCCCTCGCTATTGGGTAGTGGGAATACCTCAATGTCTCCTAATCAAAGGATTCTTCAGGTGTTCGACTTCAATTCCTTTTATTCACACTTGTTAGAATGTACTAGGTACCTTGGAAACCATTTTCATTAATGGTGTTTTCCCTCATGTTTGTTAATGGTTCTCGTTACTGAATGGTAATCAAACAGTTTTCTCCATGTTCAACTTAACCTTCCTTATTTGCATGGTTAGGATTCGTACATTTTGGGTGGTTTGGATTGAAGACCTTGGGTCGACAATAGCATCGTCATCTTTTGCTATTTCTGGAGTTGCACAAGACCTTGTCACACTTCATATAACATTTTGCTGAGACATACATCCACCTTGTATTCTTGTGGCTATGATTTATTGTTGAGCATGGATCCACCTTGTTTATTTTTGGCCATGACTCCTTTAGATTTGATATGGCGCCTTTTTGCATATAGTGCGACCATGATAGTTACATCAGTTACACATGTTGGATCCTCTGGTATCCTTATGGAGATGATTTGTATATGGAATTGTATGTCTTAGAGATCAGTTTGTCTGACATTTATCTCTAATGGATCAGGTATTTTCATTGAGAGGGGGGCTGAATTAGTGACAAATTTAAAAACAATTTCTTTTCTTTTAGCAAATGTAAAAAAAAGTTTGGACACAATGTTTTAACATGGAACCCAATAAGGTAAACCACCAACACATTTCTATTATCTAAAAAATGTTTTGTTAGAATATACAATAGTTATTTGCAAGCACCCACTTGCTGGAGACCACAACCCCCAAGTTTCTCAGTTGCTACTGAAGGATACACCCACACATTGGTTTCTGCCTACACCTACAGATAAGGATACACCAATACCCTGTTTCTCCAACCACTATTGGAATGAGGATAAGACCTCCTTGTAGCCATATAGCATGCCCTAGCACCACCCTTTCACCCTTGAAGGGATTTTTATCAGACTTCCATATCTTCGTTAAAAACTCAGTCTCTTTTTACTCTTCTTTGGTCTCTATCTTATGCTTCAGCTACATAGATCTAGATGACAAAGATACTTTAATTACCATTTGATCTTCTGTTTATATATCCTTCAATAATGTCTTTGAAAAATCATGTATTTTTATCATCATGTCCTTCAACCTGGAATCACGTCCTTTCGCACTGAGGGTTATTCCCAGCATATCCTTCCATTAACTAAATCTACTAATTATACAGTTGCACCCTTTTAATCATAATTCTTTGTTTATTCCTGTATCATATTAGTTTTTTTATTCCTGTAGCATATTGTCTATGTTTGTATTTCATTCCCACTATATACAGACATCCAGTAAACATTTTTTTATAGGAATAATCCCTAATATATGCAGGCTTCATTCTCTTCACATCACAGCAGGCATCATCCTTAAACCCTCTAGATTCCTTCATGTGGGAATCACTTCCTCTCTCCACAGCATAGGCTTTTTCACTTCACTGGCATGCAAGCTTCATTAACTTGCTGGCTTGCCGACTTCTTCCCTTCTCAAAACACGGGCTCCATTACCATGCGGGAACTAGCATTTGCGCACTTTCCTTTTTGTCTTCCGCTTTACAAACATGCCATTCCAAAAGTTCGTTTCCACATGCAGATTGCAAAAATTGGAAAACAAAATTTTTCCAAGACTTCGTCTTCTTTCTTTTCCACCTTTCCACTTTCCGGACTGGCCTTTCTGCAAGCTCCTTTCCGCAATGCAGAATGCGAAAATCAGAAAACACAACTTTTCCAAGACTTTGTCTTTTTTCTTTCCACCTTTCCACTTTCCGTCCGCACTATAGAATGCAGAATGTGGAAACTCAACTCTTCCATGACTTCAACTTTTTGCTTTTCGCACTTCCGCACTTCCGCTTTCGCAACTTTTCACAGATCCTCCAAACCGTTGATCTCCTATGGATGCACTTCTGACCATCGATCTGATGATCGATTGTGGATATCTTCTTCCACATTCCTTCTGTTGCGAAACTCTCCTACGACCGTCAATCTATTTCGAAATGCTCCTCAGCCGTTGATCTTTGATTAACTGTAGAACTTCACCTCATTCTTCTACCTTTTGCAGATCTTATCGCCAACCCTTGGATATCATGCGAGAATCTTTCTGACCGTTCATTTCTGAACTATTGCAAAAATTCACTCCTGTCTGCTTTTCTTATGAATCTCTTACTGACCTTATATTTTCTGCGAATCTTCATTTTGACCGTTGATCTATTGCGGATTGAATTCAGATCATCGGATCTATGATTCTTAGCGAAACTCGTCGATCATTTGTTTTAACACTTAGCCATTTTTAATATTTCAACTAATGTTTTTCTCTTGTTTTGGCAGATTGATATTTCACACGTGTGAGAGCCAAGTGGGAATATGACTTCATGGTTGGATAGCTAGTTCACTAAGGAGCAGGATCATGTCATCTTTAGATCTTACTGACACACAAAAACACACATCTTCTGGAGGACATTTAAAAATAGTCTTCTAGACTTTTGTTATGACACTTAGACCAATTTCTTCATTTGATCCAATCTGCCTAAAACACTGATTTGGCAGGTCCATAATTTCTCCCGCATCTACTTCCAAGACAAACTAAATACATGGTCAGGTAAAGAAAACAAATGTCTATAAGACCCCTATGTGCTGCGAACATTTACTCTAACCCATGATTTAGGGCAGGCATTCTCTTAGAGTCTTTTAGACTAGTTTTGACTTTATTTATTCCATACTTGGTCAATTTCATGATTTTCACCAATTTCCATATTTCACCATAATGATGTCACACCATCTGCTTTGCCATTATAGGAAATGTCTCTTACACTTTTCCATCAATTCTGTTATTCTATGCCATCATATCTGCGATATCATCATTCATGCCATGTCATCACTACCTTTGTCTTTCCTTTGACTTTCATTAAGTTCACCTTTTGTCTTTCCTTTGACTTTCTTCGAGTTCACTCTACCATCATGTCCTTGGTTATTCCTTTGTCATCAGTGAACTCCTTTTTGATATCAATGACAACTATATTCTATATTGACAACAATCTCCCCCTTTGGCATTGATGGAAACACCTAAACCTTCTCCCCCTTTGACAATAATGACACAGGATAACCTATTATGCCCTTTGTTGTCATCGACTTGACATAGAATTTCCAATTATTCCTTATTGGAGAACTACCCTTATTTTGATTCTCCTCCTCTAATTAACTTGGACTTGGTGTTGGTTAACATCCTTCTTTATCTTCTTGTAATGAGTCTTTGAATAAAAACTTAAATGATGAGTTTATAGACTCCCCCTATCGTAGTGCTTCTCTTCTTGCCACAAATTCCTTCTTCAAAATATGAGATCAAAACCATTTGTGGTATCTCCGATCATTATTTATGCATTTGTATCAAGTCATGATACCAAATCTGCATATATCTTCATCCTTTTCCAAAAATTTGCTTCAACAAGCTCTTCAAATTTTCGATGTAGGTTTGGTCTTTATTATCACTAGACTTATAGTTGCCCTTATGATATGGATCTGAGATGGATCTAAGATGGATGGTAGAGGGTGGGAAACCAAATAGCTGAAACCAAGATATCCTATACTCCCAAATGGATGGTTGTCAAGCCAATCGAGGCAATCTTTACTTGATGATGTCTTAGCCCAAGACAACAATGGGGGAAACCAAGATCTACTCTAGACAGGAGAGATAAAACCAAGACACTAGATCAAATCAATGGAAGATGAAATAAGTAAGGTGTAAGGTGCAGTAAACCCTAGATATATGGATGAAGTCACAAGGTGGTTTATGGTTTGTATTATGAAGTTTATGAAGTGTGAAATTGATCCAAGCTTGAAATACAAGTGACTTATGAGTTTTACTACTAGATCTAGGATCAAGGTACCAACAAATGATGAAAATATCCACTGCCTTGGGAACCGTGTCCAATGAAGGGAGGTTAAGAACAATATTGGGGATATCTAGTACTAATGGATAGACTTGATGAAAGGTATGACAATATCAAATTACCAAAACCTCAGAGATAGGATCAAAACACAAGAAAATTTGGCTAAATGAGGAATGCGCTAGGGTTGAGATATTAGTGCCTTGGAGTTTGGGTGCATGGAGTCACCCAAGCATGATGTCTAGGAGGACCCACTTAGGGTTTGAATTGATCTACAATACCTAGAAATGGTTTTCCAATTGATCAAGCGGTTTGATCCATAGAATTTTTTGATTATTTTAAGTGAGGGTTTTGACAATAAAATAAAGATGCCAATGGATTGGAACCAAGAAAAGAAGAAAAAACCTATGGATATTACCCACATAACCTTGTATATTCCTTGATGATGATGATCTATGCCTTCCTGATCAATTTGAGAAGATTTGGATGAGTATTCTATGCAAATCGATTTTCCCAAGGAGGCCAATGTGCCCTCCCTCCTGCACAACAAACATCAACAATATCATATTTGATGGACCAAGATAAATGGAAAAATGCTAAAAAATAAATAACAAGACGAAACCATGCATCATAATTATACTAATGATAACCCTTGATACAAGCAATGCCAAACAAGCGAGTTGAGGAAGCCTTGTAAAAACGCCCAAGTGAAGTTTCCCTCCTATAGATAAGGACAAAGTTTTCATGAAAATATAGATCTCACCACAAATACGCAAATGAAAGGATGCAATAGAATTTCCAATCACCATCGAAGAAAACCAGATGCAAATGAGACCCAAGAATTTCCATAAAAGAGTTTTTTTATTATCAAGATTCCAAGAGCCAAAGACCCTTTACAATGAGAAGCTCTCTCCTTTAAATAAGATGGAGAGATAACAAAATGCTAACCACCTTTTGAATGGATGGATATGATTAAAAGATCAAATTTTTCTAATCAACGGTTGATATGAGCTCAACATAAAGTACATGGATCAATATAACAATATAACACATCAATGGACCAAATCGCTCTAGGAGAGGGGATCCCGCTCAATATGACAAAATAAGCATGAATAAAGATCATGATGGCTCCAGGGGGTAATGTCTAACACCCCTAGTGTGTCCTCATGGCACAATATGAATAAAATATAACTCTAAGTGCAAAATCGTGCCCCTCTAGGAAATTTGTGAGCCTCTAAAAGCTCCATAAAATCATAGAATATGCTAGAGAGATGGGTGTAGGTCCTCATGAATGATGCAACTGCTAGAGAAGGGGAGGAAGACAGCACACCCATCATCAAAAATCATCCCATTCCATTCCCTTGCCTCAATATCCCAAATTGAATTCCTCAGTAGCCATTTTCACCATTTTTAATCTGCCTCGGGAACAGTGAACCTTCCCAAACTGCCACCTAGAGTGCCTGCATTGTCCAACTGATCCCACCAGGCTCTCCAGGAGAGGGTATAATGGTAAAATAAAGTGGATGGACAATCCCATATTCATACAACGCCCTATGTGAACCCATTAAATCATCCTTCTACTCTAACATGCCATTTAACATGGAAAAACTCCACCAGAATGGTATAATGAGACAAATCACCACTATAACTGCCCGAAACTAAAAAAAAGTTGTCTCATTGGACTCAGGGAGCCAAAATCCATCTAAGGTGCACACTCAAACACCCTACAGATCTCTGCATTATCATGTACAATATCTAATATGCCCAGAGAGATAAAATAATAATAATCTGTAAATGATCAAATATGACCCAGGCTAATATCAATCTGCTACAAGTGTTTAGAGGTTGAGACATGCTCTACAAATAATTCAAGTAACAATTATAACAAGTAGTAATCATTTCACTGGTGATCTACCAACTAAATATATAGATTTTTGTTAATTATTAATTATGGCTCAGACCAGACTTTCAAGACCATACTCACTTCATAGTTGTAATCAATTTGCTAGTGAAGGATGAAGGCTAAAGATCAAAAGGCTAGGTTAAAGGGTGACTACTAACTTGACACAATGACACTTGGATATGGAAAGGGGATACTCACTCTAGCATATGTCAGACAAGCAATAACACATGGGATGACAGTGTCTCACAAATGGGTAAGTTATGTTCAGAGGTGCTTATTCACCTTGACCATTTCTCACAATCTGTAATATCCCTTATATGATGTACATATAAGAATATTAACTTGCTGCAATTTTTTAAATTAAAAATTCTGAAATTGAATTAATTCACACAAGCCTTCTCGGACTGGGAAAATCAGGGATTTCTTCTAGGAGATTTTGCAGAGGACAAGAGTGATCAGTGGGAAGAAAATAAAGATATGTCAGACATTGAATTTCCTCTCCCCTAACACATTTATTTCTGGTGTCATTTAGGTTTCAAAATCTGCGCCGCGGAAACCTACTACCACGCTTCTGGGCAGCGAAACCGTGCAACTAAGGAGAGTAGTTCTTCCTATTTAAACCAGAGGATTAGGGAAACTTGAAGAGATTTTTTACAGCCTTAATTTAATATATAAAAATGTATTTAAACAGTTTTCTGAGGTTCTGAAAATTTTGAGGTGTTTTGGGAATTTGTGGCAATTTTGGTTAAGAGAAACCCTGCGCAGAGGAGGATCCAGAAAAGTAATATGAACCCAATGAAAAATGTTTTTGGAGGTATTTAAGGGAATTTGGGTCTATCAGTGACCCACAGGAACTAACGGGGCTCATTTTGAGTTAGCAGAACTCATTTTACATCAAATTTGGCAAGACTAGTCATTGAAAGCTAGCAATCTAGCTAGGGTCTAAATTTAAGCAGTTAATTTGTGTCAAATTAATTTCTGAGATACATGTGAATTATGAAAGAGATAAATAAAATCCCACTTAACATATAAAATATCTTCATACAGTCCCCCAACCTTGCATATTTCTCATAGCACTCAGATTCATCAATTTTCCCCCATACATTGATAAAATAAGCTTTTCTGAGGAAACATAAGAAATAATTCTTTATGGACAGATATGTTTCGACATGACATAGATAAATTACAGAGTAATATTCTTCTACATATCAGAAATCATATACTAAACTGACCATTATAGGGAGACTCCAAAATAAAGGGGCAGGAGGCCCAGAACATGACTGGCAAAAGCGGTTGTGAGCATAGGTGAAGCATGGGATTCATTGTATCTCAACCTGAACGTGTTGGAGGCTGAAAATAAATCTGATAATACTTCAATGGCTGCAATGTAGCACTCCATACCTGCAATAGAAGAGAAAGGGAGATGGAAGAGAAGGGAGGAGGGGTTTGGGGATCATCACCCAATGGTCTGAGGCACAACACTTAGAGAGTAAGCTCACATAGCATAGCGAAAATATCAAATCATCCAAACCGAGTCAATGGGGTTTAATTCACCTTTAATAGAGTGTTGAGTGACCTTCTTAGCAAGTGAGGATCCAAGGTGACCTGTGAGAGCAAGTCAACCCTCAACAAACCCTAACCCTAGCCACATAGGCGCCTCCTTTGGGGAATTTAGCAAGTAGGACCATGTGGAATTGTTTCCAAGTTCAAATCCTCCTTCATAATTAGAAACTTCACCCTCTCTTAGTCAAAATTTGTTTCTTTTGAGTTATGACACCTTTTTTGCTTTTCCAGACTCATAAGGAAACTATTCTTTCCTTTGAAAACTTTCCTGCTTTTCTCTTACTGCTTTTCTAAGCTCCATAAGAGGCAACTGCTCCCTACTTTGAAAAAATTTCATGCTTTATCCTTCACTGCTTTTTTCCTGCTTTTAGGTATTTTCCTCTTTATTTCCTATGACAGCTTTCGTCGTAGTGTTTCCTCTTTCCTTCCTTGGCTAGTAGACTTGCCCAATGTGCCTCACCTGACTAGGCAGCTTATTTACACCTCATTAATGAGCAATAATAATTAAAATGGAAAATAAAACTTAGTTACATGCCTTACTTAATTAATTTTTCCAAAATTTATCCTATGAGGAATAATTAATATCAAATTTGAGCCCCTAGGAACTTAGCATGGTCAACACTTTTTAATGGTCAATTTGAGGGGACAAGACACAATCCAATCAGATAGAAGTGAGGCCAGAAATATTTAGATATAACTTTTAAGAACCATTAATTTTTGGGCCTTCAAGATTCCATAGCCTTGATCCATGCATTTGTTACATGGATTTTTATTTATTAAGAATTTATGCTCCATGCATGTTTAAAAACACTTGTTACATGGGTTTTACACTTCACATTTCACATTTACACTTCAAAGCCAATTTCATTAGGATTTCCTTGCATTCATGTATGTTTAGAAACACTTCTTTTCATGAATGGTATTTTCACAAGATATTTGTATCATTTCCATATACATTATATTGATGGCAACACTATTTGTTTTAAGTTTAGCCAACACAACCTAGGCAACTCAGAGTTGATACACAAATAAACAAGGAATCTTATCCAACAAAGAGGATATAGTGGGGGAAGGTCCTCCATTCCACTAGTCAAGTAGTAGGTCGAGTTATAAACATAATTGGAAGGTTATGGATGGGTGCAGATAGTGAACCATGACACCAACACTATCAAGCCAAAGTATGGTGGAAATGATCACCTCTATTCTCCCTAAGGATGGTAAAACCAATGAGTATGGGTCAGGAAATTCTAGGTCTAAGTAGGGACATACATACATAATATCAATGCACCATGTCCACATATTTATATAATCGCCAGATCATGACACTAAATGCTAATACATGTCACAAGAATGAGTATAAAAGCAATAATAACCATAACACAAGATAATACCTGCTGAGTCATATACCTGTAAATAACCAATATGAACCAACATTTGCCCACTGAAAAACTGCTGCTACAACTCTAGGCAATACTAACTACTCTGTAAATGGATAAATGGCTACATCAGTCCTCAAATATGAGTGTTTCGAGACTCAGTCATGGAATAGGAAAGTACTATAGTCCACCATCAAATAGCGATCCATCATAGATTCTCATCTCAGCATCTCATATGTAAAAGAATTGGCTGAAAAAGTGTACCGGAATCTGAAAAATAGAATATGGTAGCCCAGCTACTATATATTTGATAACATCTACCTCCAGCTGGGACAAGTGCTCTAATGAATAGAGAAGTTGAGAACCTCAAATATCTAGTTTTCTCATTCTTCTAGTCATATCCTCGATCCATATCTCTAGCTCAGCAACAAATTTCAAAATGTCATCAAATACCTACAAAATGTCCAGAGCTATACCAAACTCACAGACCGGTTGTCAGAACAATGCTTCGATAAAATAAAGTACTAAAACTGAAATGCATAAAGTAAATCTAGTCTATAATCATAACTTAAAAGGAGTTTGATTTTATTGTGCAGGAAAATGGACAAAATCAGGACTACACTAAGAGCTCCAAAGAAAACCTTAGGGAAAAGACAAAAGGTGCCAGACTAAATGGAAACAGAAACAAATTACTGCCCAACAGAGGCTTATTCAGGTCCTACCTACTCCAACCTACTAGGGAAGGAAAGATTCAAGTCTAATTGAGGTCAGGGATATAACCCCTCAACTCCCTTTGGTTGATAGGAAGTAATATTTTTCATCCTCTACTAGTAGCAAGGAAACACATGTCACCAATGTAATGCTCAACAGTGAAAGCTCCAACCAAATGTCATTAGCCTGCCATGATCAGATATACAGTAAGTGGTTAGGGATAAGGACTTGACTTCCAGTGGGAAATCTGTTTCTATTCACTGATTCATGAACAAATTCAATGTTACGTATAGGCATGGGATGGACTTCAGTAAGGTTTCGTGTTTGTGGGGTGATAATTTTTGAGATCCTCCTTGAAGGAACTGTATCAAATCTAGGTGGACCACCATCAATGGGAATATCTACCCTACCAAATAGGATTTCTCTAACCTCTCTCCTCGTCTCCCGGACATTAACATTAGGCCCCTCCTCATGAGAAGGCATTACATGTTTGAAAATTTACCCTACAGTCCAGAAGTCTCTATGTTATTCCAAGGGATGAGGCATATGGGATATAATAGTATTATGGCTAGAGCCTTCCCCTATAGGAACATGAATGTGCATATTTTCCAGCTCAGTTGGAATTACTTTTGAATGAGATACCAAAAAATTAGGAATGTGAGAAAGATCATGACTATGATGACTAGATGACTCAAGTGGCAGAAGAAAATTGGGGATGAGAGGATATGAAGATAAAACATTGTTTAGAGAATCTAAAGCAGTATGAAATATAGCAAGATTTTTAATATTAAATTCTCCTTCAGGTGCATCATTAATTAAAACATCCTCTTCCCATCTTAGAGAATTACAATGGACGTGATTTAGATTACCGTCTTCTGAAGATATATGAGACAATGAATCAACAACATCAGAATAATGGGAACCATTGGCTTCATCATCAACTTCTACTACAACAACTAACTTTGGACAGTTTTCCCATGGGTAAATAGGTTGAATCCCTTGTATTTCCCTCTCACTTATGGCCAATTAAGGAAAACCATTCACTTACTCTAAAAGGAATTTTATCAACACACCTAATATCATCAAATTCATCAACTTCAAGTGTAGGATTCTCGTTTATTTGCTCTTGATTTATTGCATTATTCTATTCTTGACCTTGAGGTTGATTTTCATTTCTTCTCAATTCCTCCGAACACTCATTCCCAAGCATTTCCAAATTAATTCTTTTAGCAATTTCAGCTATCTGATATTCTTCAAAAGAGAAATCAGAATCTTCCATTACCATGAACATGTTTTTAGGTTGCTCATATTCCCAAATTTCATTTTCATCTTCCACGATATCATTTTTAGCATTATTAAGCAATTCATCTCCATATGTGTTTTTAATCCCTTCCTCAAAAGTTTCTAAATGCTTGTCATAACAAGGGTCTCTGTTAATCCTAATTAAAGTAGTGTCAGAGTTTGGAACACAAATAGATGACAAATACATAATAAGGTATCCACCTAGACCAACTGCCCACTTCCTAGATAAAATCATTCCATATGCCGGGGGCAAGTCAATAACAACTACATCCATCATAGTGGCAAATGTATGAGCATGCAAATAGATCAGCCCTAAGGTTTTTGATCAAACCATAGGATTGCACACGTCTAGAGTCTATACCACAGACATTCCCATAGGGTTGAGTCACCTCTAATACCATTTCCTTCATGACATGTAAGGGCATCACATTCATAGCTACTCCAGAATCCAACATGCAATTATGCAGGAGCATATTCTGAATGTGAAAGGTTAGGTAAAAGGGAGGGTGACCATCGTTCTTTCTCTCATAAATTGTAGAATGGATGTTGATAGGTGGATCCTTTTCAACTTTGCAAGTTTGTATTCTACTAAGGCTCTGTATGTGACAGGATTCTAAGACAACTCCAGGAGTCTTCTCTTGGACAATGCCATCAAAGAAATCCTCTACTTGGCTTCTTACCGAGGGAACTTTCATCAACTCAGTGATAGGGATATTACACATTATCTTTCCTAGATCTTTCTTCATATAAATATTCAAATTAAAATATTCTAAGGCAAAATATTCTTCTTCCTTTTTATCTTCATTAATTTCTTTGTGTTTGTCTAGGAAAGAAGGTTGGGAATCAATTCTTCATTTATAGATTTTAATCTTTAGTTGTTCCTTTGTTTCAGGGAGATTTATGGAACAATATGAGGGGCTGGGTTCATCAAACAAATATTATTCTTGCTCCCATGGCTCTTCTTCTAGGAGAATCATCCCAAAACCATCATCAAAAGATAAGTCATTAATAAAGTTAATGTTGTTTGGTTGGTCATTGGGATAATTGGTGTCAGAAGGTTCTTCCTCTGTTTCATTGCACCAATTCATATTCTTCTTTTTAGAACTCTCTAGACATTTTGGTCTTCATATATTATTATCTTCCTCAATCTTTTTATTATTGTTCCAATAGGGATTAGGGCCATAAGGGTTTCTATGTCTCTTAGGATCATAAAAACTAGCGACACTTTTTGGCAGGACAGTTAGTTGTCTCATCATATCTTTCATGGTTTCTAACGTGTCCTTTGATTCCTTTAGTTCATTCACAGGTTCCTTAGGATTTCAGAGTTTAGGGTCGGATCTAGAAGTGGATGGGGAAAAGTGATCAAAAACGTTTTGCTTACCCATGGATTCCACATTCTGCTCAGCCATATTTGCATTGAATTGGGCGGTGTTCAAGTCATTGGGATTCTTATCCTTTAAGTGATATCTAAGAAACCCTTCAAATGCATTCAAATAATGAATAACAATTTCTTGGTCCTTGGGTTTGATTTATTCTGGGATATTTCCTACAGTCTGGTCAAATATTATGTTAAACTCATGGACTATTTCATTTTCCTTCTTCCTGATGTCAAATAGTTGATGCAGGAGGAATTTCCCATCTAACTTGTGAGACCAATCACTATTAAGCTTCGTGACAAAATTGTCATACCCATTGATGGATGAGGCATAAAAACCTATCAAACCACTTCTAAATGTCTCCTTCCAAAGATACCAGAAGGCCCCTCATGAAGACGTCTTCATCAGATGCTCCATATACTTCCATGTGTTCCCAAACTTTGTCAACATGATCTTCAATGGATATAGATGAAACTCCATCAAACTTGGGAACTTTTTCAAAATATTTCTCAGGCATGTCATGGGGGCTCCCTAGATCAGGGAAAAATCTAAAGGAGATGGCTTAGCCTTCCTTCCAAAAATACTAGGGTTCTGTGGAGGAGGAACATTTTGGTTTCCACTAGTGTTTGTTATGACCATTGGATTAGATGAAGTTGAAGGAGATCCAAAAAGATGACTCGGGAAAGCAGTGGGACTAGATATATTCCAAAAGAAGTTGGAAGAGTTTTCTTTAGTTTGTCCATGGTTCCGTGTGTAATTTGTAGGGATTTCTTCAGGATTTACAAGACGTTCTAAGAACCTAAGATTAATATGTTGGGTACGGTCCTCAGTAGAGTCGCGGGGTGGAGTCTCTAGGTGAACCACACAAGTAATTCATGAAAAGAGATATGCCGTAGGAGAGATGAGGTGAGTGAATTAAGAAGGTGATTGATAACATTATGGAATTAGAAATGCAACCACCAAGGCAAAATAAATGGATGGGATAAGATATGGATTAACACACAAACACTCGTAGAAACCGAAGGTAAGCCTCTACCTCCCCGACAATGGAACCAAAATGTTATCACCAGACTTGTAGTTTCCCCTATGAGATGGATCCAATATGGATGGTAGAGGGATGGGAAAACAAAGAGGTGAAACCAATATAGCCTCAAATCCCAAATGTATGGCTGCCATACCAATCGAGGCAATATTCACTTGATGTTGTCTTAACCCAAGAAAACAATGGGGGAGACCTAGATGTACTCCCGATAGGAGGGATCAAACCAAGACACCATATCAAACCAATGGAAGATGAAATAGGTAAGGTGTAAGGTGAAGTAAACCCTAGATCTATGGATATAGTCACAAGGTGAGTTATGGTTTGGATTAAGAAGTTAATGAAGCGTGAAATTGATCTAAGGTTGAAATACAAGTGACTTATAAGTTTTACTAGTAGATCCAGGATCAAGGTACGAACAAATGATGAAAATATCCACTCCTTGGGAACTGTAACCAATGTAGGGAGCTTAAGAACAATATTGGTGCTATCTAGTACCAATGGATAGACTTGATGAAAGGTATGACAGTATAAAAGTACCCAAGCCTCAGAAATAGGATCAAAACACAAGAAAAATTGGCCAAATGAGGAATGCACTAAGGTTGAGAGATAAGTGCCTTAGAGTTTGGTCCCAGTGGAGTCACCCAAGCATGATGTCTAGGAGGACCCACTTAGGGTTTGAACCGATCTACAATACCAAAAAATGGTTTGGTAATTGATCAAGTGGTTTGATCCATAGAATTTTTCGATTATTTTAAGTGAGGGTTTTGACAATAAAATAAATATTCCAATGGATTGGAACCAAGAAAAGAAGAAAAAACCCATGGATATTACTCGGATAACATTGTATATGGCTTGATGATGATGATTTATGCCTTCCTGATCAATTTGAGAAGATTTGGATGAGTATTCTATGCAAATCGATCTGCCCAAGGAAGCCAATGTGCCCTCCCTCTTTCACAACAAACGTCAACAATATCTGATTTGATGAACCAAGAGATATGGAATAATGCTACAAAATAAATAACAAGAAGAAACCATATATCACAATTATACTAATGATAACTCCCTGATACAAGCGACGCCAAAAAAGCGAGTTTAGGAAGCCCTGCAAAAACGCCCAAGTGAAGTTGTCCTCTTGTAGATAAAGACAAAGTTTCCATGAAAATATAGATCTCATCACAAATACTCAAATGCTAGGATGTAATATACTTTCCAATCACCATATAAGAACACCAGATGCAAAGGAGACACAAGGATTTCCACAAAAGAGTTTTTCTATTATCAAGATTCCAAGAGCCAAAGACCCTTGACAATGAGAAGCTCTCTCCTTCAAATAGGATGGAGAGATAAAAAAATACTAACCACCTTTTGAATGGATGGCTAATATTAAAAGATCAAAATGTTATAATTAATGGTTGAGATGAGATCAATATAAAGTACATGGATCAATATAACAATATAACACATCAACGGACCAAATCACCGTAGGAGAGGGGATCCCACTCAATATGACAAAATAAACTTGAATAAATCTCATGGTGGGTCTAGGGGGTAGTGTCTAACACCCTTAGTGTGTCCCTATGGTATAATATGAATAAAATATAACTCTAAGTGTAAAATCGTGCCCCTCTAGGAAAATTGTGAGCCTCCAAAAGCTCTAGAAAATCATAAAATATGTCAGAGATATGGGTGTAGGTCCTCTTGAATACTGCAACTATTTGAGAATGGGAAGAAAACATTGAACTCATCATCAAAACTCATCCCATGCCATTCCCTTGCCTCAGTATCCCAAATCGAATTCCTCAGTAGCCATTTTCACCATTTTTAATTTGCCTCGGGAGATGTGGACCTGCCCAAACTACCACCTAGAGTGCCTACGTTGTCCAACTGATCTCACCAGAATCTCTGGGAGGGGGGTATAATGGTAAAACCAAGTGTCTGGACTACCCCATCCTCATACATCTACCTAGTTGAACCCATCAAATCATCCTTATGGTCTGAGAGACCATTTAACATGGAAAAACTACACTAGAATGGTATAAGAAGACAAATCACCACTGTAACTACCCGGAACTGAAAACAAACTGTCGCATTTGACTCAAGGAGCCCAAATCCATCTAAGGTGCATAATCATACACCATACAGATATATGCATTATCATGTACGATATCTAATATGTCAAGACATATAAAATAATAATAATCTATAAATGATCAAATATGACCCATGATAACATCAATATGCTGCAAGTGTTTAGAATTTAATACATGCTCTACAAATCATTTAAGTAACAATTATACCAATTAGCAATCATTTCACTAGTAATCTACCAACCAAATATATATAGTTTTGTTAATTATTAATTATGGCTCAGACTAGACTTTCAAGACCATACTCACTTCATAGTTGTAATCAATTTGCTAGTGAAGGATGAAGGATAAAGATCAAAAGGCTAGGTTAAAGGGTGATTGATAACTTGAAACAATGCCACTTTGGATATGGAAATGGGATACTCACTCTAGCATATGTCAGATAAGCAATAACATAGGGGATGGAAATGTCTCACAAATGGGAAAGTTACGTTCAGAGGTGCTTATTCACCTTGACAAATGCTCACAATCCAAATCAAATACAAGTGAGGCCAGCAATATTTAGATATAACTTTTAAGAAGAATTTCTTTTTGGGCCTTTAAGTTTCCATAGCCTTAATCCATGCATTTTTTACACGGATTTTTATTTATCAAGGCTTCATGCTCCATGCATGTTTCAAAATACTTGTTACATGGGTTTTACATTTCACGTTTCACATTTACACTTCAAAGCAAATTTCATTAGGCTTGCCTTGCATTCATGTATGTTCAGAGACACTTCTTTTCATGAATGGGATTTTCACAAGATATTCGTTTCATTTCCATATACATTGTGTTGATGGCAGTGCCATTTGTTTTAGGTTTTTCCAACACAACCTAGTCAACTCAAATCCGAGACACAAATAAAAAAGGAAGCTTATCCAACAAAGAGGCTATAGTGGGGGAAGATCCTCCATGCCACTAGTTAAGTAGTAGGTCAGGTTATAAACATAAATGGAAGGTAATGGATGGGTGGAGACAGTGAACCATGAGACCAACACTAGCAAGCCAAAGTATGGTGGAAATTATTACCTCTATTCTCCCTAAGGAGGGTATAACCAATGAGTATGGGTCAGGAACTTCTAGGTCTAAGTAGGGACATACATACATAATATCAAGGCACCAAGTCCACATATTTATATAATCACCAAATCATGACACTAAATGCTAAGACATGTCACAAGAATGAGTATAAAAAACAATAATAACCATAACAAAAGATAATACCTGCTGAGTTATATACGTGTAAATAACCAATATGAATCGACATCTGTCCACTGAGAAATTGCTGTTGCAAATTTAGGAAATACTAACTGCTTTGTAAATGGCTAAATGGTTACATCAATACTCAAATATTAGTGTCCCGAGACTCAATCAAGGCATGGGAAAGTACTATAGTCCACCATCAAATAGTGATCCATCATAGATGCTCATCTCAACATCTCATATGTAAGGGAATTGGCTGAAAAAGTGTACTAGAATATGAAAAATAGAATATGGTAGCATTTCTACTATATATGTGATAACATTTGGCTCCAATTGAGACAAGTGCTCTACTGAATAGATCACTTTAGAACCTCAGAATATATGGTCCTCGCACTTTGCTAGTCGTATCTCAGATCCATCACTCTAGCTCAACAACAACTATTAAAATGTCATCCACTACCTGCAAAATGTCCAGAGCTATACAAAACTCATAGACCGGTCATCAGAACAATGCTTAGATAAAAGAAACTACTGAAATTGAATTTCATTAAATTGAAAAGCAAAAAGTAAATATAATCTATAATCATAACTTAAAAGGAGTTTGATTTTATTGTGTAGGAAAATGGCAAAAACTTAGGACTACACTAAGAGCTCCAAAGGCAAGCTTAGGGAAAAGACAAAAGGTTCCATAATAAATGGAAAAAGAAACAAACTACTACCTAACAGAGGCTTATTCATGTCCTACCTACTCTAACCTACTAGGAAAGGAAAGATTCAAGGCTAGGTGAGGTCAGGGATAAAACCCATCAACTCCCTTTGGTTGATAGGAAGTAAGATTTGTTGTACACTACCAGTAGCAAGGAAACATATGTCACCAATGCAACGCTCAATGGTGAAAGGTCCAACCCAAATGTCATTAGTCTGCCTTGATCGGATATACAGTAAGTGTTTCGGGATAAGGACTTGACTTCAGGTGGGAAATATGTTCCAATTCACCAATTCATGAACAACTTCAATGTTACGTATAAGCATGGGATGGAATTCAGTAAGGTCTCATGTTTGCGGGGTGATAATTCTTGAGCTCCTCCTTGAAGGAAATGTATCAAATCTAGGTGTACCACCATCAATGGGAATAACTACCTTACCAACTAGGATTTCTCTAACCTCTCTCCTCGTCTCTTGGACATTAACATTAGGCCCCTCCTCATGGGGAGACATTACATGTTTGACAATTTCCCCTACATTCAAGAAGTCTCTATGTTCTTCCAAGGGATGAGGCATATGGGATATAACAATATTGTGGCTAGATCCTTCCCCTATAGGAACAAGAATGTGCATATTTTCTAGCTCAGTTGGAATTACTTTTGAATGACATACCAAAACATTAGGAATGTGAGAAAGATCACGATTATGATGACTAGATGATTCAGGTGGCAGAAGAAAATTGGGGATGAGAGGATATGCAGATAAAACACTGTTTAGAGAATTTGAAGGGGTCTAAAATATATAAATATTGTTAATATTAAATTCTCCTTCAGGTGCATCATTAATTAAAGTATCCTCTTCCCAGCTTAGACAATTACCATGGACTTGATTTAGATTAATGTCTTCTAAATATATATGAGACAATGAATCAACAACATCATAATAATGGGAACCATTGGCTTCATTATCAGCTTCTACTGTAATAGCTAACTCAGGACAATTTTGCCATGGGTAAATAGGTTCACTCCCTTGGCTTTCCCTCTCTCTATTATGGTTAATTAAGGCAAACCATTCACTTACTCTATAAGGAATTCTATCAACACTCCTAGTATCATCAAATTCATCAACTTCAAGTGTAGGGTTCTCGATTATTTGCTCTTGATTTATTGCATTATTCTTTTCTTGACCTTGAGGTTGATTTTCATTTCTTCCCAATTCCTCCCATTCCTAAGCATTTCCAAATTAATTCTTCTAGAAATTTCAGCTATCTGATCTTCTTCAAAAGAGGAATCAAAATATTCCATTACCATGAACATGTTTTCAGGTTGCTCACATTCCCAAATTTCATTCTCATCTCCCACGATATTAGCTTTAGCATTATTAGTAAATTCATCTCCATATGTGTTTTTAATCCCTTTCTCAAAAGTTTCCGAATGATTGTCATAACAAGGCTCTTTGTTAATCCTAATTAAAGCACCATCAGAATTTGGAACACAAATATGATAAAACCATCATAAGGTATCCACCTAGACCAGCTTCCCACTTCCTAGATAAAATCATTCCATATGCTGGGGGAAGGTCAATAACAACTACATCCATCACAGTGGAAATGTCTAAGCATGCAAACAGATCAACCCTAAGTATTTTGATCAAACCATAGGATTGCACACGTCTAGAGTCTATAACACAGAAATTCCCATAGGGTTGAGTCACCACTAATCCCATTTCCTTCATGACATGTAAGGGCATCACATTAATAGCTGCTCTAGAATCCAACATGCAATTATGCGGGAGCACATTTTGAATGTGCAAGGTTAGGTAAAAGGGAGGGTGACCACCATTCTCTCTCTCATAAATTTCAAAATGTATGTTGATAGGTGGATCCTTTTCAACTTTTCTGGGTTGTATTCCGCTAAGGCTCGATATGTGACAAGATTCTAAGACAACCCTAGGAGTCTTCTCTTGGCCAATGCCATCAAATAACTCCTCTACTCGGCTTCTTATTGAGGGCACTTTCATCAACTCAATGATAGGGATTTTACACATTATCTTTCCTAGCTCTTTCTTCATATCAATATTCAAATTAAAATCTTCCAAGGAAAAAACTTCTTCTTCCTTTTTATATTCATTAATTTCTTTGAGTTTGTCTAGGAAACAAGGTTGGGAATCAATTCTTCATTTATAGATTTTAATCTTTGGTTGTTCCTTTGTTCCAGGGAAATTTATGGCACAATATGAGGGGCTAGGTTCATCAACCAAATATTCTTCTTGCTCCCATGGCTCTTCTTCTAGGATAATCGTCCCAAAACCATCATCAAATGATAAGTCATTAATAAAGTTGATGTTGTTTGGTTTGTCATCGGGATAATTGGTGTTAGAAGGTTCTTCCTCTGTTTCATCACACCAATTCACATTCTTCTTTTCAGAACTCTTTGGACATTCAGGTCTTCATCTATTGTTATCTCCCTCAGGCCTTCTATTATTGTTCTAGTATGGCTTAGGGCCATAGGGGTTTCTCTATCTCTCAAGATCATGAAAACTAGCAACACTTTTTGTCAGGACAGTTAGTTGTCTCATCATCTCTTGCATGGTTTCTAACATGTCCTTCTATTCCTTTAGTTCATTCATAGGTTCCTTAGGCTTTTGCAGTTTAGGGTCAGATCTAGAAGTGGATGGGGCAAAGTGATCATTTTTTTTTGCTTAGCCATGGATGCCGCATTCTGCTCAACCATATTTGCATTGAATTGGGAGGTCTTCAAGTCATTGGGATTCTTATCTTTTAAGCGATATCCAAGCCACCCTTCAAATGCATTCAAATAATGAATAACAATTGCTTGGTCCTTTGGTTTGATTTCTTCTGGGATATTTCCTACAGTATTGTCCAATCTTATGTTAAAATCATTGAGTATTTAACTTTCCTTATCCTTGATGTCAAACAATTGGTGCAATAGGAATTTCCCATCTAACTTGCCAGACCAATCACTATTAATCTTCGTGACAAAATTGTCATACCCATTGATGGATGAGACATGAAACCTGTCAAACCACTTTCAGACGTCTCCTTCCAAATATTCCAGAAGGCCCCTCATGAATACATATTCATCGTATGCTCCATATGGTTCCATGTCTTCCCGAAATTTTTCAACATGATATTCAATGGATATAAATGACACTCCATCAAACTTGGGAACTTTTTCAAAATATTTCTCAGGCATGTCATGGGGGGATCCCTGGATCAGGGAAAAATCTAAAGGAGATGGCGTAGCCTTCCTTCCAAAAATCCTAGGGTTCTGTGGAGGAGGAACATTTTGGTTTCCACTAGTGTTTGTTTTGGCCATTGGATTAGATGAAGTTGAAGGAGATCCAAAAAGATGACTCGAAAAACTGTGGGACTAGATATATTCCAAAGGAAGTTGGAAGAGTTTTCTTTAGTTTGTCTGTGGTTATGTTTGTAAGTTGTAGGGATTTCTTCAGGATTTACAGGACATTCTAAGAACCTAATATTAATATGTTGGGTATGATCCTCAGTAGAGGCGCGGGGTGGAGTATCCATGTAAACCACACAAGTAATTCACCGCAAAGAGATATGTCGTAGGAGAAGTGAGGTGAGTTAATTAAGAAGGTGATTGATAAAATTATGGAATTATAAATGCAAATACCAAGGAAAAATAAATGGATGTGATAAGATATGTATTAAAGCATAGACACTCGCAGATGCCAAAGGTAAGCCTCTACCTCCCCTGGCAACGACCACGAAATGTTATCACCAGACTTGTAGTTTCCCCTATGATATGGATCCAAGATTGATGGTAGAGGGATGGGAAGCCAAAGAGGAGAAACCAAGATAGCCTTGAATCCAAAATGGATGGTTGTCATGCCAATCAAGGAAATCTTTACTTGATGTTTTCTTAGCCCAAGACAATAATGTGGGAGACCTAGATCTACTCCTGACGGAAGATATCAAACCAAGACAACAGATCAAATCAATGGAAGATGAAATACGTAAGGTATAAGGTGAAGTAAACCCTATATGTATGCATGAAGTCACAAAGTGAGTTATGGTTTAGATCAGGAAGTTTATGAAGTGTGAAATTGATACAAGGTTGATATACAAGTTACTTATGAGTTTTACTACTAGATCCAGGATCAAGGTACCAACAAATGATGAAAATATCCAATGCCTTGGGAACCATGTCCAATGCAGGGAGGTTAAGAATAAGATTGGGGATATATAGTACCAATGGATAGAATTGATGAAAGGTATGATAGTATCAAAGTACCCAAGCCTCAGAGATAGGATCAAAACACAAGAAAAATTAGACAAATGAGGAATGCACTGGGGTTGAGAGATTAGTGCCTTGGAGTTTGGGCCCAGTGGAGTCAACCAAGCATGACATCTAGGAGGAACCAATTAGGGTTTGAACCAATCTACAATACCCAAAAATGGTTTTCCAATTGATTAAGCGGTTCTATCCATAGAATTTTCTGATTATTTTAAGTGAGGGTTTTGACAATAAAATAAAGACGCCAATGGATTCGAACAAAGAAAAGAAGAACAAACATGTGGATATTACCTGGATAACCTTTTATATGCCTTGATGATGATGATCTATGCCTTTCTGGTCAATTTGAGAAGATTTGGATGAGTATTCTATGCAAATTGATTTGCCCAAGGAAGCCAATGCACCCTCCTACTTGCACAACAAACGTCACCAATATCAGATTTGATGCACCAAGAGAAATGGACAAATACTACAAAATAAAGAACAAGACAAAACCATATATCACAATCATACTGATGATAACCTCCTGATACAAGCGATGCCAAACAAGCGAGTTGAGGAAGCCTTGCAAAAATGCCCAAGTGAAGTCGCCTCCTGTAGACAAAGACAAAGTTTCATGAAAATATAAATCTAACCACAAATACTCAAATTCTAGGATGTAATAGAATTTCCAATCACCATCAAAGAACACCAGATGCAATGGAGACCCAAGAATTTCCATAAAAGAGTTTTTCTATTATCAAGATTCCAAGAGCCAAAGACCCTTTACAATGAGAAGCTCTCTCCTTTAAATAGGATGGAGAGATAAAAAAATCCTAACCACCTTTTGAATTGATGGATAATATTAAAATATCAAAAATTTCTAATCAATGGTTGATATGAGCTCAACATAAAGTACATGGATCAATATAACAATATAACACATCAATGGACCAAATCGCCCGAGGAGAGGGGATCCCACTCAATATGACAAAATAAGCATGAATAAAAGATCATGGTGGGTCTAAGGTGTAGTGTCTAACACCCCTAGTGTGTCCCCATGGAACAATATGAATAAAATATAACTCCAAGTGCAAAATTGTCCCCCTCTAGGAAAATCGTGAGCCTCCAAAAGCTCCAAAAAATCATAAAATATGTCGGAGAGATGGGTGTAGGTCCTCCTAAATGCTGAAACTACTGGAGAGGGGGCGGAAGACATCACACTCATAATCAAAACTCATCCCATGCCATTCCATTTCCTCAGTAGCCCAAATCAAATTCCTTAGTAGCCATTTTCACTATTTTTAATTTGCCTCGGGAACTGTGAACCTGCCCAAACTACCACCTAGAGTGCCTGTGTTGTCCATGTGATCCCACCAAGACCTTTGGGAGGGTGTTATAATGGTAAAAACAAGTGGCTGGACCACTTCCTCTTCATACAAGGCCCTAGGTGAACCCATCAGATCATCCTTCTGCTCTGACAGGCCATTTAACATGGCAAAACTGCCCCAGAATGGTATAATGACACAAATCACCATTGTAAGGACCTGGAACTGAAAAAAAATGTTTCATTGGACTAAGGGATCCCAAATCCATCTAAGGTACATACTCATACACCCTATAGATCTATGCATTATCATGTACACTATCTAATATGCCTAGAGAGATAAAATAATAATAATATGTAAATGATCAAATATGACCCAGGCTAACATCAATCTGCTGCAAGTGTTTAGAGGTTAAGACATTCTCTACAAATAATTCAAGTAACAATTATAACAATTAGTAATCATTTCATTGGCAATCTACCAACCAAATATATGGAGTTTTGTTAATTATTAATTTGGCTCAGACCAGACTTTCAAGACCATACTCACTTCATAGTTGTAATCAATTTGCTAGTGAAGTATGAAGGATAAATATCAAAAGGTGAGGTTAAAGGGAGACTACTAACTTGACACAATGACACTTTGGATATGGAAAGGGGATACTCACTCTAACATATGCCGGACAAGCAATAACACATGGGATGGCAGTGTCTCACAAATGGGTAAGTTACATTCAAAGGTGCTTATTCACCTTGAAAAATGCTCACAATCCAAATCAAATACAAGTGATGCTAACAATATTTACATATAACTTTTAAGAACCATTTATTTTTGGGCCTTCGAGTTTCCATAGCCTTGATCCATGCATTTGTTACACGGATTTTTATTTATTAAGGCTCCATGCTCCATGCGTGTTTAAAAAAACTTGTTACATGGGTATTACATTTGACAGTTCACATTTACACTTCAAATCCAATTTCATTAGGCTTTCCTTGCATTCATGTATATGTTCAAAAACACTTCTTTTCATGCGTGGGATTTTCATAATATATTCATTTCATTTCCATATACATTGTATTGATGGAAACGCTATTTGTTTTAGGTTTATCCAACATAAGCTATGAAACTCAGAGCCGAGACACAAATAAAAAAGGAAGCTTATCCAACAAAGAGGCTATAGTGGGGGAAGGTCCTCCATGCCACTAGTCAAGTAGTAGGTCGAGTTATAAACATAACTGGAAGGCAATGGATGGGTGGAGATAGTGAACCATGAGACCAACACTAGAAAGCCAAAGTATGGTGGAAATGATCACCTCTATTCTCCATAAGGAGGGTAAAACCAATGAGTATGGGTCAAGAACTTTTAGGTCTAAATAGGGACATACATAATATCAATGCAACCAAGTCCACATATTTATATAATCACTAGATCATGACACTAAATTATAAGACATGTCACAATAATGAGTATAAAAGAAATAATAACCATAACACAAGATAATACCTGTAATAACCAATTTGAACCAACATCTGTCCATTGAGAAACTGCTACTGCAATTCTAGGAAATACTGACCGCTTTGTAAATGGCTAAATGGCTACATCAGACCTCAAATCTGAGTTTCTTGAGACTCAGTCATCACATGGGAAATTACTATAGTCCACCATACAATAGTTATCCATCATAGATGCTCATCTCAACATCTCATATGTAAGGGAATTGGTTGAAAAAGGTTATTGGAATTTGAAAAATATAATATGGTAGCCCGACTACTACATATGTGATAACATTATTCATTCTTCTTTATGATTTCAAGGATGAAAATATAACCATTACTAACATTGTGATCAATGACAACAAACTTTTCAAACATTCTCCCCTTGAGTACATGATCCTCTCTAATGCATTATTTCAGGGTTCTCTTCTAGGTTATGCGACATTTTTTTAGAAAAAACACCCATATTCAGTTCCACCACTATCACTAATTCCTTCTTCATCATATTTATTTCCATCATAATGAATGTTAATCTTATCTACAACATTATTAAAACCCTCATCATCTTGGGAAACCTTTTTGATATTTGAAATCTTGGTTTCTTCTATATCTTTGGAGTGTTCCTTTCTTCTCCAACTCTTTCCATGAAGTTCCTTCTGTTTTTTCAAAAACTTGTCCTCATCTTTTGTCATGTATTTTGAACGATCACTGTCAACACACCAGAGATCTTCTTTATCTTGTGTTTTCAGGGTACTCAGACATTCTTCTTTTTAAGTTCTTTGTTTCCAAAGCTTCTTCTTATTTCTAATGTCTTTGGTCTTTCTGAGATTTCCATTAATCTGCAATTGCTTGCTTTATGTTATTAGTTATGACAATTGAAGCATTCTAAATTCATTTCTTGTATATGTGCAAATGAGTTATAATTTCTTCTCTTAACTTGACCAACTGTCTGATTGTCCTTGAGGTTGTAGTTTTTAACCTTCAAACTTTTCCTTTCGTATGCTCTACAATTCATAGCTTTGTGTCCAACGTTATAGCATGCAAAACAATAACCAAGGAAAATGTGAGGATACCTGTTTTGCTAAACCTTTTTTGGAGTTGTCTCAAAATCCTTCTTGATGGGTGGAAATGATCTTCTGGAGTTCTAATCATTGCTTGTCTTTTCTTCCTCTTTCTTATTGAATGTATTGAGAAGAGAAATTGAATGATATTTTGAGCTAAATTGATTTTCTTCTTGAGAATAACCAAGTTCTATTTTTGTTACTTGGATCCCTTTGTGAGGTTAAAATATTATCTAATATTTTAGAACTATTTTCATATATTGTTTGGATAAATTTTGCATCAAGCTTTTTTCTTAAGTGAACTAGTTCTACCTCCATTCTTTCACGTGTTAGTTTTTTTTTTAAGAGATTTCTCCAGTCTTTCTTCTATCCTATTTGCCTCTTGAATTTGGTGTTTCAGATTGATCATGATTTTCTTCGTCTCTTTTTATTTTTGTTCGTGCTCTTCTTGTTTTTCAATTAAAAAAACTTTCAGTTGTCCATTAGAGGAAATTTCAACTCAAAACGGGCCTCCTAAAAGGAATTAATAAAATAAGAGTTAAAATAATAAAATAATATTTATTAATTTTGGAGGAACAAAAGAAAAAAACGGCTTTTTTGTTTGTATTTTCGACATATATCCCCATATTTTTACTAAAATTTCGATCGGTAGAGATTGTTGGATGCGGAATTAAATTCCGCATCCAACGAGTACCCACTCAGCATACTTTTGACGGACCCTGCTACCCAAAAAACAAGAAATACCTGAAAAAATGTGATGATGACATCATCATCACGTTTTTTTAGGTATTTCTTGTTTTTGGGGTAGCGGGGTCAGTAAAAAGTATGCCAAGTGGGTACTCATTGGATGCAGAATTTAATTCCACATCCAACGAGCTCTCCTGATCGAAATTTGAGTAAAAACACGGGGAGATATATCGAAAATACAAACAAAAAAGTAGTTGTTTTTATGATACATATCCCCAAATTTATATTAAAAAAATGTTTAAGACCTATACGGTATTTCAAATTTAAAGCAATTTCATTGGCTGACACACGATGACATGGAATTTGAATCAATGTTAAAAAGGCCCATTTTGAGTTGAAATTTCCTCTAATGTATGTTTGATTTTATATCTTCTTAATCCATCAAAATCATTGAGTATTTATTCTTCCATATTAACCTCTGCTTCATCTTTTGACTCTTCCTTATGCTCAATTTCTTCTGTCTCATTATACTCTTCAATACCTAGAAAAAGGACTTCATCATCACTAATCTCAGATGAACTGTTGTCATATTCTTTTGAGTAAAAAATCTTTTTTCCTTTCTAATTTTTCTTATAGTGGAATTTTCCCTCTTTCTTGTATTGTTTGTTTTTGTCATCTTCATCTTCAGAGTCTTCCTTGGGATAAGGACACTTGGCTTGAAAGTGCCCAATTCTGCCACAATTAAAACATTTGAAGGGAAGCTTGCCTTTGTACTTCCCTGATCCTTTCTGAAGTTTTTTTTAATAAAATTGGCTTCTTCTTCATCATATTCTTCATTATGGTTGGTATGAGGTTTTTGCTTCTGATTTGTTTTCTTGATCACCTTGAAAGCTGCTTCTCCTTTTGGGATATTACCAATACCTAGTCTTAATTCATAGGCTGTAAGGATACCATACAATTCATACATGGTAAGATCTTCTAGCTTCTCTCGGTCTTCAAGAGTGGATACTTTGGGATTATATTCCATAGGAAGTGTTCTTAGTACCTTTTCAACTAACTCATCGTTTGGTAATTCTACTCCCAAACCTTTGATTGTATTAACAATATTATCAGTTCTTTCGAAGTACTCTAAAATATTTTCTTCATCCTTCACTTTTATACTTTCATATTGTACTTTTAGAGATTGAAGTTTTTCCATATTTACTTTGGAATCTCCTGCATATATGGTTTCCAATTTGTTCCAGATCTCTTTTTCACTTTTACAGGATAGTACTTTTGCAAGAACCTTCTTACTTATTCCAGTTTGTAATGTAGTTAAGGCCTTTGCATGTTCCCAAAATTTCTTCCCATCTTCTGCATCTGTGGGAGTGAATTTTGGAACACCATATCCTTCTTCAACTAATGCCCAAAATTTTGGTCCAATGGACATCAAATAGTTTTTCATTCTAATCTTCCATAAAACATAGTCTTCACCATAAAAAATGGGGACTCTTATTGACATCTTCATCTACTGATCCATAGTGATNGGGGGGGTGAATCAGTGACATAAATTTAAACATAATTTATTTTATTTTAACAAATGTAAAAACAATTTTGGACACAATGTTTAATGTGGAACCCAATAAGGTAAGCCACCAACACATTTCTATTATCTGCAAAACTTTGTTTTTACAATATAAAATAGTTATTTGCAAGAACCTACTTGCTAGAGACCACAATACCCAAGTTTCTCAGCCACTACTGAAGGATGCACCCACGCCCTGGTTTCTGCCTGCACCTACAGACAAGGATACACCAATACCCTATTTCTCCAACCATTACTGGAAGGAAGATAAGATCTCCTTGTAGGCATATAGCTTGCCCTAGCACCACCCTTCCACCCTTGAATGTATTTTTATAAGACTTCCAGATATTCTTTAACAAATTCGTTTCTTTGTTACTCTTCTTTGGTCTCTGTCTTATGCTTCAACTGCATAGATATGGATGACAGAGACACTTTACATACCATTTGATCTTCTGTTTATATATCCTTCAATAATGTCTTTGAAACATCATGTTTTTTTATCATCATGTCTTTCAACATGGAATCACATCCTTTCGCACTGAGGGTTATTCCCATCGTATCTTTCCATTAACTAAATCTGTTGATTATACAGTCATGCTCTTTTAATCATAATTATTTGTTTATTCCTACAGTGTATTAGTTTTTTTATTCCTGTAGCGTATTGTCTCTATTTGTATTTCATTCCCAATATATACAAACATCCTATAAACATTTTGTTATAGGAATATTACCTAATATATGCAAGCTTCATTCTCTTCACATCACAGCGGGCATCATCCTTAAACCCTCTAGCTTCCTTTACGTGGGCATCACTTCCTCTCTCCACAACACAGAATTTCTCACTTCACTGGCTTGCAGGCTTCATTAATTTGCTAGCCTATGGATTTCTTCCCTTCTCAAAAGACGAGATTCATTACCATGCAGCCACTGGCCTTTCCACACTTGCCTTTCCATCTTCCGCTTTCTAGACTGACCTTTCTGCATGCAGATTGCGGAAATCAGAAAACACAACTTTTCCAAGATTTTGTCCTTTTGATTTTTTGCCTTCCACTTTTCGGACTGGCCTTTTCGCAAGCTCCTTTTTGCATTGCGGAATGTGGAAATCAGAAAACACAACTTTTCCAAGACTTCATCTTTTTTCTTTTCACCTTTCCGCTTTTTGGACTGGCATTTCTGCATGCTCCTTTCCGCACTACAAAATGCGGAATGTGGAAACTCAAGTTTTCCATAACTTCGAATTTTTTCTTTCCACACCTGCACTTTCACTTCCGTAACTTTTCACAGATCCTCCGAATCGTCGATCTCCTGCGGCTGCACTTCTGATTGTCGATCTGATGATCGATTGCGGATGTCTTCTTCCACATTCCTTCTATTACAAAACTCTCCTGCGACCATCAATCTATTTCAGAATGCTCCTTAGTCATTAATATAGGATTAATTACAGAACTTCACCTCGTTCTTTTGCCTTTTGCAGATCTTATCCCCAACCATTGGATCTCGTGTGGGAAGCTTCTTGACCGTTCATTTTTGAACTATTGCAGAACTTCACTCCTATCTGTTTTTCTTGTGAATATCTTCTTGAACTTTTATTTTATGCGGATCTTTATTTTTACCGTTGATATATTTCGGAGTGGTTTTTGACCGTTGGATCTATGATTCTTTGTGGAACTCATCGATCATTTGTCTTAACACTTAGCCATTTTTAATGTGTCATCTAATGTTTTTCCCTTGTTTTAGCAGATTGATATTTCGCATGTGTGAGATCCAAGTGAGAATCTGACTTCATGGATGGACAACCATTTCACTAAGGAGAAGGATCATGTCATATTTAGATCTTACTGACACACACACACACATCTTCTGGAGGACATTTAAAGATAACATTCTAGACTTTTGTTATGAAACTTAGACCAATTTCTTAACCTGATCCAATCTGCCTAAAACACTGTTTTGGTAGGTCCATAACTTCTCCCTCAGCTACTTCCAGGACAAACTGAAGACGTGGTCAAGTAGAGAAAACACCTGTCTATAAGACCCCTATGTGTCAAATACATTTACTCTAACCCATGATTTAGGGTGGGCATTCTCTTAGACCCTTTTATACCAGTTTTGACTTTATTTATTCCATAGTCAATTTCCCAATTTTCATCGATTTCCATATTTCTCCAGAATGATGTCACATCATCTACTTTTTCATCACAGGAAATGTCTCATACACTTTTCCATCAATTATGTTATTCTATGCCATCATATCTGCCATATCATCATTCATGCCATGCCATCACTACCTTTGTCTTTCCTTTGACTTTCATTGAGTTCACTCTGCCATCATGTCCTTGGTTATTCCTTTGTCATCACTAAACTCCTTTTGACATCAATGACAACTATATTCTATATTTCCAACAATCTCTCTTTCAAGTACCTCTGTTCTAGCCTTTCGATCTTGGATTCTCTTCTCTCTCCATACTTAGTTGTTTCCTTTATAATGTATTTTGGATATCGTATTCCCATATAACCTCATACATTGGGGGACATTTGTTATAGCCAAAAATGACACATCTCTTCTTGTGACCACTTTCCCATGATTCCATTGCATGTCGACACTTCCATGACGACACTTCATGAAAGTCACTGAAAAAAAACCTATATAGGGGGACCCATATCCAGAGTTATGTAACTTTGTTTGACCTATTCTCTGCACTGTTGGAAATATATATGAGTCAGATAAAACTTTCTAGAATACACCAAAGTCAGAAAATGCTCAGAAGTACCATTAAAATGAGAATATTTTACCTATACGCGACTTGTCCTACATGGTACCCACGTGTTCCACTTTGTACATGCGACTTGTCATACATGGTTCCTATGTATACCTTTGTATATGAGACTATTGTCACTGCAACCTACGTATATCAAGTTTCATACACGATTGTTGGTGACTATAGCCCGCTGAGTTTTCCTGTACACGTAAAAAATGGATGGTTCTCGAATTTTGGGTAGTTTAGGTGGTTATGCAACTGACTCCTTCCGTTGTAACTACTTTGTCTTCGACCCCATCTCTTCAAAAACATATAAATAGAGGTAGATAGGTCCATGAGAGGAGAATTGAATCATTGCATTGTTATGCTGGAGGAATTTGGACTCTCTTTCCCCCCAACTTTTCCCTAGAATATATCTCCTTGTGTTGCAGATATTGGAGGCTGAGTTCCTTGGAGAAGAGAAGCAGTATAACCAAATCAAGGTTTCATGAGGTACTTGACTTGAAGAGAAGGTATAATTGTGCTTCTTTTCATGATTAATAAAGATGTGATGTCCTTCTTCTTCCTAAATCATTGTTCAATGTGTGATTGAATTTATGTTTATGATAAGATGTTTATGTTAATCAGAATAGTTTCTCATATTTTTTTGACTATAATTACATTATATGTGGTCATATTGGTTTGAGGAAGGTAGGCTTTGTTTTGCAGGTCTCTTGGAGAAAGAGGAACAAGAGGAGGATTGAAGGGATGCTTGGATCAACCTTCATTTGGCTATGGTATGAACCATTTCAATCTCTGACCTTGTTTATATTTACTTACAGAACTGTATGCATCCACCTTTCAACCCCAGTATGTTGATGGCCTCTTAAACCCTATCGATAGGAACACTTTCCTCTACAACAACAAGATAAATTTTTTGATTGTTCTAAAATACAACTCAGTGGCTGAGGTATTCTACTTCATCACATCTGTTTGATTGGGGAAAAATTCTGTGGATGGTTATATTTCTCTTTTCCCTAAACTGACAACTCCTAGTCACTAGGGCTCTTGTTTTTTTTTGCTCTCTTCCTTCATGGAATATCTCAGCTGATGGTGGAGGGTGATAACAATCATGATGGAGGGTGACAACAAGTCACAGTGATGAGGAGAAGTAGCAGCAGAGCTTCTACAACTCACGTTGGGTTAGTCCATGAGAGTGGCGAGCACCTAGATCCATGCTAGGGATGTTACACTTTCATTTGATCTATCCTACATCAACAACAGACTTCCTGGAGGGCAGCAACAATCCACAAGCTGCTTCTAGGGTCATCAACAAACTTCGGTGGGGTGGTGAAGGGCAGTAGCAGTCACGGTGGCAACAACAACAGTAATCCATTCCCAGTATTTGGTGAGGTGGTAGTAGGTACAACAGTAGGTAAATTCCACATGGAATCCAAGTTATTGATAGCTGCAGTGAATTAGGGATTTCTCAAATTGAAAGAACACATGCTATAAAAGCTTGGTTGGAATTTTTTTATCTACATTCATCTCAGAATTCTGCTCATGTAGAAACTTAGTTGCCTCATTTAGAGGATGTATTATTAATGATTTGGGGTATTTGTCCTTAAAAGGTTTCCCCATGAAAAATATTGTGTTCAATTATGTTGATGTTTGTTTTACTATTGCATTTGTTCTATTGTTGTTAACATATCAAGTGATATCTCTCTTATAGTCTGCAAATTTTAAAAATATCATACACATGTAAAATTTCAACACTATAAGGTTCTCATATGACCCACTATTGAAAGTCATCACACATATATAAAGAGGATCATACCATGTGAAATGATCTTAATGATTGACACCATCACGAAAATTTTTATTTATACAACCTTTTGGCACCATATGCCATTATATTAGGCTCAAAAGAAACTTGTCCATGTTGGAGCACACCATGGACTATCATGGAAATATTTTCCCACAAATTTTTAGTCACATGGTTGTGTATTTAGTTCTACATGCCAATTCATATTCTAAGTAGACAATGGTATTGTAAGGGGGTTGTCATATATTATTCATCTTCTAGGTACCCTATGGTAGGTGTTTCAAATTGTCTGTAGGTACTTTATTCTCCTCAATGTGAGCCAATGATGTGTTAGGATTATCAATCCTCCCTTGTCCAATTTGGTCATATGTCTAAATCGGGAGTCCATCTAGTATATTTATAGTCATTAACACCATTGGGTCCACTTGGCCTAATTGGGGCACATGTTTCAGTTACTAAAGTGTGGGGAACACTAATTGAGGTTCACTACCACTTATTTCACTTGATTACATCAGTTTAGGAGCCACTGGGAGTGTCAAAACCAACCAAGGCCAGTTCAGTTCAGTTGATGACCGATTAAGATAAGTTAGGAGTCAGTTACATTCAATTATAGTCCTCTACATTCAGTTAGCGCTAGGTTTACTTGACTGAAGTTAGGAGGGGCACATTTCTCACCTACCATAGTCAGTTAGCCTTAGTCAACACTGAATGTAACACTTGAGTTGTGTTTTAGAACTCCGGTTATGGTTTAGACAAGGTCAGTTAACTATTGAGTCCTCCAATAGTGATTCAGACAAGGTCTTGGTTACCTACAGTCAAGTAGAGTCTAATCAATTCGAATTTCCTCATGTGGATTTGAATTGCTTGTGGCTATTAAAGCCATTGTACTTCATTTTAATTATTATCTAATTACTCTTTGATTAATGAAAAGCATTCACAGCTGCAAGCCATTTTTGCACTATTTCATTCTTCAATAACTGAGTAAATTGTGTGATCTATCATGTGAGTTGTGTGTTTGTCCACATATCTATGTGCTTAATTTAATATGGTATCAGAGCCTTGGTGGACAAGGCACTTCTCCTCTTTAGATCTCCTATTGGATCATTTTTTGAGCAAAATTGCTCCTTCCAGCACTGCACCCAGAAGCAGAGAATTTACCACATAATACCCCAAGCAAAGGAATTGTTGATCAAGCTTGATACCACTTAATACCCCAAGAAAAGGAATTGTTGATCAAGCTTGCTTGATTAACTAAGCTGGTTGTGAAGAAAATTCCAAAAGTGCAGGCTGTCTGACCTTACGGTGCCCTTTTTTTTTATTTTTGCAGGTACAACTTCGAAATGAATTCATCAGTTCCTCTTCTGACCCGATCCTCATACTATTATGAATGGAAGGTGAAGATGATTATATTTCTGAAAAGACAAGATCTCCTTTGGGTGTCTAATGGCCTCGGTAGAAAGCATTTGGAGAGTGAAAATTACTGGCTAAATGCAAAGGATGCAGCTTTTGAAATATTGAATTTGACTCTTTCTCCTAGCTTGCGCTACCTCAGTAGATCTATTAAACATCCATAGGAACTCTGGACAAGATTGGACAGAACCTTTGGAATGATTTATGAGGATTGTAATAGTACTTTGGTGAGCACATCCAGCACCATAAGCATCCTTGATCCAAAAATATCGGCCTCCACTCTCTCTGATGAAGTTGTTCAAGATGAAGAATAAGCAGAAACTTCTACACAGTCAATTTGAATTGAAGACAGTCTCCATGCAGTGACTCCTTCTCCTAATGCTCCGAAAGTTCATGAGATCTCTGATATCTCATCCTCTCATATTGCTGAAACAGAAGAAGACATTCAAATCTCTGATATTGAAGAAAAATACTGCTGCACTTCCATGCAAACATTCACCAGTGATTTTCCTTTGAATTCTGTGCAAAATTTACCAGTAATTGCTTCCGAAAGTGAAGAGAAATTTGATTTTTTTCCCCCTAATGTTGCTATTGGTGTGAAAATATGTGATATTTTGGAAGAAATATCAGATTATTAGAGTGATCCATTCACTCCCCATGATCTAGATTTTCCAGCAAATTCCTGCAGGATTGCATGCACCAAAATTCAGAATTTTAAAGAAGAAGAAAGCTGTGCATGCACCGTCTCGGTTAACCATTTATTTGAATCTGATATTAACCTTATTGGATATGATATGATATTATTTAGATCTGATCTGATATTTCTTGGTTTGATATATCAAATTCATCATCTTTCAGTACCGCTTGTAGTTGTTCTCATCAATGGTGAGAAGAAACAAGTACCGCAAGTCTCCTACAAAAATGCTGCTAGGGATTTGATTCCAATTCACAGTTTTGGATCTGTTTTGAACCTGTTTAGATATGATTTAATTTTTGATCTGATATTATTTGGTTCATATTTTTAAAATTCAAAAGCTTTCAGTGATGCTTGTAGCTGCTCTCACCAATTCCGGTGTGAAAAATCAAGTACCGCACTTTCTCTTAAAAACTGTTGATGGGGATTTGGTGTTAGTTTCCTCATATGAGGTTGCTGATATTTTATTATGTGATTCATTAGCTATTTCAGAAGCTATATCAGGCTATGGAGCTCAAGCATTCGATCTCACCAGTCCCAGTGCTTCTCTACCATTGATCACATGCTCATCTCCTCACAGAACTAGTAAAGAGGAAGATTTTCTGCATCCGCCTAAACACTTGCTCCTAACACTTGGGACTGTTCTTACCACTCATGGTTTGCTGTCCATGGATGAAACATATCAGTTTCTTGAGTGTTCCTCACATGTTCTGAATCCTCAAGAACCTTTTCTCACTTATTAGTTGACTTCAGTTGCTCTACATGGGTCCAGTCTTCATCCGACAATTGTCTATATTTCTGATTTAGTTGAGCATATCATTATTCTTCCAAAGAGGAAGATTCCTCCAGACATAATGATGGATAGGTTCACATGCCAGGCCCCAGGATACCTGTGCACAGAAGAACCAGATTGATTCTGATTCTACCTGCTTAATTAGAGGGGGGGGATTTTTTTCCCCAGCACCTTATTTTTGAGTAGTTACTTTACTTTACTTGATGTAATGGGTGACCTATGGGGTTAGTTACTAGGGCCCACAAATTTTCCAAGTTAGCATTCAGGGGGGGTGTTAGGATTATTAATCCTCCCTTGTCCAATTTGGTCATATGTCTAAATCGAGAATCCATCTAGTCTATTTATAGTCATTAACACAATTGGGTCCACTTGGCCTAATTGGGGCACATGTTTCAGTTACTAAAGTGTGGGGAACACTAATTGAGGCTCACTGTCACTGATTGCACTTGATTGCATCAGTTTAAGAGCCTCCTAGACCAATCCCTACAATTTAGGAGCCACTGGGAGTGCCGAAACCAACCAAGGTCAGTTCAGTTCAGTTGATGACTAGTTAAGCTAAGTTAGGAGTCAGTTACATTCAGTTCTAGTCCTCTACATTAAGTTAGTGCTAGGTTTACTTGACTGAAGTCGGGAGGGGCACATTTCTCATATACCATAGTCAGTTAGCCTTAGTCAACACTGAATGTAACACTTGAGTTGTGTTTCAGAACTCTGATGAACTCCGATTATGGTTTAGACAAGGTCAGTTAACTACTGAGTCCTCCAATAGTGATTTAGACAAGGTATTGGTTACCTACAGCCAAGTAGATTCTAATCAATTCGAATTTCCTCATGTGGATTCGAATTGCTTGTGGCTATTAAAGCCATTGTACTTCATTGTAATTATTATCTAATTACTCTTTGATAAATGAAAAGCATTCACAGTTGCAAGCCATTTTTGCACTGTTTCATTCTTCAATAACTGAGTAAATTGTGTGATCTATCATGTGAGTTGTGTATTTGTCCACAGATCTATATGCTCAATTTAATATGATGAACATGTAATCCATCAATATAAATCCACCCACATAGTTGCAAATGGAGAAAGTTGCATATAATCAACACCACTAATTAATAAACATTTCACCCCAAATAATCATATTACTTGTTAGTTGGCACTAACACTCATGTCTAAACTGAAATCTTATGGTGGATCATAATACTAGGAGTCCCATGCATTGTAAGATTTTCCATATACTAGGTAAGCTTTCTCATATAGGTTGTGTTTAATCCAAGTTTTCTACATCATTTTCGATTATTTTGGGTTCTTGATCATTTTTACCTGGAACTATACAAATTCCTACCTTGGAAGTTGTTATTACTCCATGTGTATTTATATAAGGTCTCAATTCCATCATTTCTTAATTGTACTCTTTTTGTAAAAACAATTTTCTTTCTGATTTTTTATCGTTTTGGTTAGGAATATGTACTCTAATAACAATGGTATTTGTAGCACCATCTGAAGCAACGTCAACACACGGTTCTCCAATAATTATAGTGCTGGTGAAATCAGTCTTATTTCTAGGAACTCCTTTTGTGAGATAATTCTTACTTTTCTTAGGCTCTAAAACACAAAAATAATTTTGTGTAAATCAGACCAACAACAACCAGGATTATTTTGGGTTCTTAATCATTTTTACCTGGAACTATACAAATTCCTACCTTGGAAGTTGTTATTAATTCACATATCTTTAGAGAAGGTCTCAATTCCATCATGACTTACTTGTACTCTTTTTGTAAAAAGCATTTTCTTTATGATTTTTTTATCTTTTTGGTTAGGAATATCTACTCTAATAGAAATGGAATTTGTAGCACCATCTGAAGCAACATCAACACATGGTTCTCCAATAATTATAGTTCTGGTGAAATCAGATTTATTTCCATGAACTCCTTTTATGAGATAATTCTTACTTTTCTTAGGTCCTAGAACAAAAAATTAATTTTGAGTAAATATAGAATTTATATATGATCCTATAAGAACAAGACCTCCCAAAATGCATTAACTAGAAACTCTGGAAAATATTGAAGTGTTTTATTATCAGTAAGAAGGGATCATTCTATTACTTAAATTGGAAAAAGAAAACAATTACATATTCAAGTATGTCCAAAACATGGAGTCAGACTATAGTCATGAGACCAAAAAATGATAATGTGCAGTAAGGTCCAAATAGAGAATCTGGACAGAGTGTTAGCTTCCCAACCATTATACATTGGCATCTTATCAAGCAGAAAAACATAAAGGGGAGAGTTGGTCCTACAATGAGCCATTGGAAAACCAAACATAGAGCAAAATTGATGTTTGGAGGGATTAGATAAAATATCCTTGTGGACTCATCCTCGTCCTCATTTTCCCTGCTGGAACTTGAGGACGCTGGAAGGGACACTCCGATAGATGAAATATGTATGTCATGTGAGAAAGATTACGGTCAACGTCTTCTTTGAACACGCTGACTGTGAGTTTCACCATATCTACAAAACTTTCTCTCTCCCTCATAGCTCTAGAGAGTATAAATTTTATCCTCCAATAGTTTGAGATAACCACATTGGGCCTGAGCCAAAGATGAAATTCCCCAAAGAGTTCATTTGGCTCCCTTAGGACACTGGAAGGGAGAATCCAAGAGAAGAATGATGTATGTCATGTGAGAAATATTATGGTCAACATCTTCTTTAAACATGTTGCCTGTGAGTTTCACCGTATATCCAAAACTTTCTGTCTCCCTCATAGCTCTGGAGAGTATAAATTTTATCCTCCAGTAGTTTGAGAAAACCACATCGGGCCTAAGCCAAGGGTGAAATTCCCCGAAGAGTTCATTTTCCATTGCAACAATGGAGTAGTGAATGTGAGTCAGGGTTTCCTCACAGAAAATGGATTCCCAATATATGTTCTCAACTTATTTCCCTAGAGAGTATAAATTTTATCCTCCATTAGTTTGAGAAAACCACATTGGGCTCGAGCCAAAGACGAAATTCCCCGATGAGTTAATTTTCCATTGCAGCAATGGAGTAGTGAATGTGAGTCGGGGTTTCCTCGCAGAACAGGGATTCCCAATCTATGTTCTCTGCTTCTTTCCCTGGATAAGTCATGGCTAAATATTTCAAGGAAAAAAAACCTTCGAGTGTTGGAACGTGGAGTGGTGGGATGCCAGTGCCAAACTTTCACAGGGGAGGAGTGGTGCCAGGGAAAACCAGGACGACCAGTATTAGCAGGAAGTGAGAGCCAAAGAAGCATTCCTTCGGGATGTTGCGGGAAGATACAATATATGTTCCATGAGTTCATCCTAATATAATACTTCCCTCGCTCTAGAGAATACTTCTGGTACCCATACCGGGTACATTGCAGCATGGTAAAGAGGTTGCGGTATTCCGCCCCGTACCAATGACATGTGATTTGCAACATGGTGGATATGCTCCTCATGTTTTTGGCAGTTTGTATACCAGGTTTCATGCATGAGGCATCCACTGAAGCAGTTGAGAATGACAAGTTAAACTTGGGGAGTTGTGGGGGGAGGGCTGCCACTTGCCTTGGAACGTTCCCTGTCTCCCTCACCCCACTCATCATCTCTATCATGATCACCCGCTTCCAGGATGGAAAATATTGAAGAACCCTCTCTAAAAACTGATTTACCCTCTATTAAAAACTTGCTATAGTTCATAACATCTCTCAAAAATGATTTACAGTCTCTCAAAATGATTTATCCTCTCTCAAACCCCAACGATTTAGTTCATATTTAGTGGGTGAAGGACCATAGCCCGACATTGAGAATTTTTACAAAGGAATTCTGGAGTAACTACCAGGGTATTCGTTGATTTGGGAGGCATTGTGTCCTCAATGTCTATGATTTTTGACCTCTAGATCATCTGCGACCTCATTGATTACCTCTTGTGACCTCCTCGATGACCTTCAACTCTGGTTACTCTACGATCTCTAGCTTTGACTGCTCCACGAGCTTTGGGTTGCTCTACGACCTCGAGTCTGGTTCGCAGGTGAGGTAAGTAAAAGATGTAGTGTGTCTATGTCGTATGGGAGGGGACTCAAGAGGTAAGTGCGGTAAGTATGTTTTGATATGTTTTGTTAATTTTTTTTAATGTTAATTATTTATCATTTTTTTATTATGTTGGAATGTGTATTTTTTAATTTGTGTTTATTGTTTTTATTATTTATTATTTTTTATGTATTTATTTATTTGTTTATTATATATATAGTATCTTCCTAGAAGACTAGTAATGTTGAAACACGTGTCATCTTTCCAACTCACAAAATGATCATCAATATACAACTATCATATGCACATATTATCTTAGAAACAAGGACAAACAAACATCATGGAAGTATATAGGTAAGGTTTTAGTGCAACTAGCACTAACTGAGTGTAAGGTTAAATAAAATGGAATGGAATGAAACCCAAGGGGATATAATATCATTGGCGGGTCTTAATTTTCAATGAGTAAATCCAAATATACATGTGATGCATAACCAAACTTTAAAGTATTACCAAATTTTAAGTGTTATGAACTTCCAACCAATAATGCTACAACTTGAAATAAATAATTGTCTACAAGACACCATGCATAGGCTACTAACTAAAACACAAATTGTTTGTTGTTCAATCCTTATCCAACACTATTTTTATATCTCAAATCAATAACCAACACTTGAAAAGTGCTTACAATCTCATTGTGCACAAGTAAATCTTGGAAAAAAGGTCAAAATTCCCAAGCAATGAGGAAATGGGTTATTGTTCAATACCAACACTTGCCAATAAAATCCTTGTTATGGCCTCCTAGCCTTTGATATCAAGAAAAAGGCATTGCCATGATACCTACTAGAACATTAACACGTCTAATTACGAACAAATAGGTTTTCATTGGTTGCATGAGGAAACCCACAAAATTGTTCACCAAGATCTCACACCCATGGATTATTTCAAGAGAAAATGAGTTTCCAAAAATATTAAAAGGAAAATGATTTGGATTATCATTGTTAATGGAGAGAAAATGAAGCAAAAGAGACCCATAGGATTTAACAATTTTTACCCACTATAGTCTAAATACATATTTTAATCAAATGGAAAGAAAAGCAATTTCCAAAGGATTTGAGAAAAATAAAATTTGATGGGGATGGAAACTACACAATATTTAATTTGGAAATATTTTGTGAAAATTGAAAACTATTTGAGTAGATGGGCCCTTCATTATTCTATAACTTCAAATTAGTTTGACAAACATGTCCTTCCATATTCTAGCCACAAAAATGATAATTAAATTGTTCATAAATTATTTTCTAGGGAATTTTTTTTACATCAAAGCTTTACATTTGACCTCCATCAAAGATAATGATGATGATGTCGATGATGACGATGATTATGCTGATGATGTCGATAATAATGATGATGATGATGATGATGTCGATGATGATGATGTCAATGATGATTTCAAGGATGATGATGATGTCGATGATGATGATGAGGATGAAGATTTCGATGATGATGATGACAATGATGAGGATAATGGTGATGATGATGATGGCGATGATGATGATGATGATGATGATGATGATGATGATGATGATGATGATGTTGATGTTGATGATGATGGTGATGATGATGATTATGGTGATGATGACGGCGATGATGATATCGGTGAATATGATGATGATGATGGCGATGATGATTATGAGGAGGAGGAGGATGCATATGATGATTATGATGATACCATTGATGATCATAAATATGAAGATGGTGATGATTGTGATTATTCTAAAGAGGATGAACATGATGACGATGAGGACGAGGATGATCATGCTAATGATGAAGATGATGATGATGATTAAATTCATATATTTAAATTGGTAATTATTTAAATGATTCAAATATATACAATACATAGTAATTAAATGAAATACAATAAAAAATATCTATGAGTAAATGAAAAAAAAACATAAGACAATGTGCAACAAATACGACAAATGAGATGTTTCATAAACAACTACCTAGAATAATCAGCATATGGCCCATCATGCACATTCCTCCTAGATTCCAACATTTCTACAATGCCATTGATATTCTTCTTCATCTTGTGACTCAACATCTGTATGATCAACTGGTTTAGAATTGTTATCGTTGAAAGGATCGCTCATATCATCATCATCATCATTGTCATTTTCGGTTATATATTCATCATCAATATCATCACTGACTACATCAATGTCTACTACATCATTTGGATGATCATCCTCTTGATCATATTCTTCATCTTGCATTTCTACGTAAGCAACTAACTCTTCGTGATATGCATCACCTTCTTCTTCAACATTGTCTTTTTCCTATAGTGCATTATACTTGATCGAACTTCCACTTGGATCATATCTAGGAATGTATGACCAACCTGCTTTAATTGGCACCTCTGAGTAAAATACCTTCTCGTATTGGCTTGGAAGAACATAAGGCTCTATACCCGGTTTAAGTGCCCTTGTATTAACCATGGTAAATCCATTGGCATCCTCAATAATAGTTCTTTCAGGAACACGTTGACCTCAAACATAACTATTTTGAAGGAATTAAAGTCACACTCAATTATATCTTCCAAATAACCGTAGTACTTATTTTCATATACTTATGGATGCTTGTTGCTTCTAGATGAAACATTAGTGACTTGAAAGACTGCAGTTATCCCATAATTGGATCTTTTCTTCTTGTCATCCAACTTTTTGATGCGAAGTTTACGACCATTGCACCACATAGCCGTATGGTGTATCAATTGCATCATGCCGAAACAATAAATAAATATATAAGAAGAAATAAAGGAAATAAATACATTGATATTGTTATAGCTCAAAATGACACATCTCTTCCTGTGACCACTTTCCCATGATGTCGTCGCATGTCGACACTTCCATGACGACACTTCATGAAAGTCACTGAAAAACACCTATATTGGAAAACCCATATTCAGAGTTTTGTAACTCCGTTTGACCTCTTCTCTACATTGTTGGAAAGGTATTTGAGTCAGATAAAACTTTTTGGAAGACACCAAACACTTAAAATTTGTAGAAGTAATCTAAAAATGATATTTTTTATGTACACGCGAGTTGCCTTAAGGAAACCCGCGTGTTGCACTGTGACTTGTTATATATAATACCCACGTGTTCCCTAAATACACGAATATTTACATTGAAACTTGTGTGTACCTCTTGAATACATGATTGTTGTCTTTGAAACCCACATGTTTTTCCTGTAGATGTCAAAAAAAGAAGTTTCTTGAAGTTTGGGTAGTTTGGGTGGTTATGCAATTGACTCCTTCAGTTGTAACTACTTTGTATTCGACCTTATCTCTCTTGAAGCATATAAATAGAGGTAGGGAGGTCCATGAGAAGGGACTAGAACCTTTTCATTGTTATGCTAGAGGAATTGCGACTCTCTTTTCCCCCACCTTTTCCCTAGAAGCTTTCTCCTTGTGTTGCAGAGCTTGGAGGCTTAGTTCCTTGGAGAAGAGAAGCAGTAGAACCAGATCAAGGTTTCGTGAGGTTCCCAACTTGAAGAGAAGGTATAATTGTATTTATTTTCATGATTAATAAATATGTGATGTTCTTCTTCTTCCCAAATAATTGTTCACTGTATTATTGAATATCTGTTTATGATCATATGATGATGTTAATTAGGTTAGTATTTCATCTTGCTTTGATTATCAATGTTTTATATGTGGTCATATTGGTTTGAGGAAGGTATAATTCGTTTTGTAGGTCTCTTGGAGCAAGAGGAGGAAGAGGAGGATTGAAGGACTGCTTGGATCAACCTTCATTTGGATAAGGTATGAACCACCCCAATATCTGACTTTGCTTATATATACTTTCAGAACTATATGCATCTCTCTTTAAACCCCACGTTGATGGCCTCTTAAACCCTAGCCATAGGAAACTTTGCTTTACAACAAAACTAGAGACTCCACTGGGGAGAGCCTTGTTTGTTTAGGGTTTCTCTGTATTTCTTTCAGATTTTTGCAAGTTTTCAAGTCCTTATTTGCACTTAGGGACACCATCTTAGTATGATAGAACACCTCCCCTGCCTTCCTAAGGAAATTTTTGACTTTTTTTGGGTTTTTCTCACCCATACATGAGTTGCAGACTGAACAATTGCGCATTTGGTTGTGTACACGTGGCCTGCTATACTATAAATCTATGTATGACATGCGACCTGTTAGTAGTACAACTCATGTGTGCCTTAGAAGCAATGTTTTTCCTCATTTTGTGGTTTTTTCTGTTGTTTGAGGGCTGTTTGGTAGGTCTTTTGGGGTCCTCTACATGTGCATGACTCCAGGGAGTTAGTCTCATCCATTTTGGGTGTTCTTTATCTACATGGTAAGTCTTCTTTTAGCATTAGGGTTTTCTCTTTGTTGATCCCCCCATCCCCTTTACCTGACATGATTTATGGCTTATGTTTCTGGTCAGCCTCTGTTAGTGAACTTTGTCTAAACTTAGAAGCTTATTGGTCTTTGTTTCCTTCTTCTTTTGTTGGTTAACTTCACCTTTCCAAAGTATTTGACTTGTCTCTTATGCAAGCCTTCCTTCCAAGTAGGGTTTATATTGACTTTAGGGCATTCTAGAGTCTATTTAGTGGTTGTATAACAGAGTTTCTTTTGCTTTGTTCTTGTCATCTACATACTTTTTTTGTAGATAGTTTTTCTTTTGCATTTATAAAAGAAAAAGAAAAAGAACATATAGTTTTTTAATATGCATGTAGATTAGGGTTTTGTCTTTAATGCACTACATATCATTATTTTTGAAAAAATAATAAAGAAATTGTTCTTTTGTGGCTTTCAATTTTCTATTTGAAAAGAAAGATAATAGTTTTTGCTTTTTGCATTTCATTTCTCTTTGCTTAGTCATTTTGTTTCAACTTTGTGTCAAAACACCACATAAGTTTCACACCATTTGCCTCTAACTAAAAAGATCCTATTAAAAATAATGACATAATTAAAAATTATTAGTAATTTTTCTTTTTTAGGCTCCTGCACCAACTAGCTTAGGCTAGACTTGTGGATTAGGAAGTTTTAACTGTCCACAAACACTTGATTTCAGATGGAGTTGGCCCATCACTAGGTAAATCCTCCTCGATATTGAGTGCATTTGGGAAGCTCCTCTCATATGGGATCTAAGCACGAGGCCACGTGAGGACCTGGACTGAGGAGCTAACCCTCTGATTCCTTGTTTGAGCGTAGACTAAGATTTTATGCATATGGGGACTTTTGTCAATATGACCTCTTAGGCCCCATGTAGTGCCGGTGTTGATAGGGTTTCGGGATTTAATACGCTGCCCATGCATACGAATCAGGCTTATGAATGTCCCTCCAGACTCTCAGTATAGTTGCGGTATACTTTAGTCTCTCTAACATTAGGGTTCATACATAGGTATACCGAAAGGCTATTTCTGGTCTACCTTGGATGGGCTTGGAAGGTAACCCCAGTAGATGGTGTGGGAGGGCAGTTGGGTGATTCCTTCGATTGTTCCTAATAACAAATACAAGGGCGCCAAGTAACTTTCTATCAAATTTCTTCTGGAAGGCATATCTTATACCTGTTTATCTATTAAGATTTAGGAAATTTTTAGTGAGTGTTGTGTGGTTTGTCTGTACTTAGTTTTCCTTCAAGTGTCTGCTTTGTACTTTTGGTTTCCTATCGACCTCAGACTTCATCTTATTGTTTGAAACTATGGATAACACCCCTTTGAACACCGACCAAGATATTCCCATGCTGGGAACTCCTTATACTATTCCTCTCACATGGAATGTTGGTATTCCTTTGATGGCCACCTTGCATCTGCCTGGATTCACCCTAAGGCTACCGGTGTGGTTGTTTTCCACTCCAACTGTCCTAAATGCTCCTGATGCTTCTCAAGTAAGCTCCTTATATTAAGGGAATCAAAACACTACTTCCCCTTCACCTGTAGCTGCTTCTCCTCTTCCTTCTACCTCATGTGGTGAAAGTACTGATACTAGTAACCGATAGTCTACAAGGAGTAAAAGAAGGAAGAATATGAAGAAGACACATAAGCAAGGGGGCACCCATTAAACCTCTGTAAGTCAAGTTGAACCTCACCACCCAACCTCTGCATTTCATGCTGGGGGAACCTATTCAACCTCTGCAAGTCATGTTGGATTTAAGCACTCAACCTCTGGAGGTCAAGTTGATATTCACCATCCAACCTCTATTAATCATGCTGGTGGGATCCTTCCAACCTTTCCAAGTCATGTTGGATCCAGTCACTTAGCCTCTATAGTTCATGCTAAGTGCACCCATTCAACCTCTGTAGGTCAAGTTGAACCTCCCCATCCAACCTCTACAGGTCATGTTGGATCCATCCACCCAGCCTCTAAAGGTCATGCTGGGTGCACACACTCAACTGCTGCAAAGCATGTTGATCCTGCCCATCCAAACTCTGCAGGTCATGTTGGACCCAGTCTCTCAGCCTCTACATGTCATTCTAGGGGTAGTATATCAGCCTCTATGGTTCATGCTGAGGGAAAACAGTTAGCCACTATGAGTCACGTTGACATTGTTGAAAAGACTAACCGTTCAAAACATAATCCCAAGTTTCCTTATAAGCTTTGTGATGGAGACCACCTTACTTATAAATGCCCTTCCATTATGGAGGTACGAAGAGTTTGGTTTCATGGTGATCCCATTTTTTAACATTCTAAATTTTTTCAACAACCAACCTCTCTTAGTCAGGTTGGACCCAATCACCCATCCTCTAATGGTCATGCTGGGGGAAAAATCTCACCCTCTGTAGGTGATGCTGAGAGAAAACAGTCAGCCACTTCTAGTCATGTTGACACTGTTGAGAAAGCTATTTGTTCAAAGTGAAAACTTAAGTTCCCTTGTAAGCTTTGCGAGGGAGATCATCTTACCCACCAGTGCCTTGGTATCCTAGAGGTGCGAAGAGTGTGGTTCGAGACTCAAGAATTTCCTTCTCCTGAACAACCTATAGTTTCTCAACAACCTACTCAACCTTTGGTTGATCTAGTGGTCGAACCAATCTCAGTGTTGGTTGATCCCACTCTTATTTCAGAGAGTGATCCTTATGTGATTGAACCAATGCCATATTTGGTCATTCCCACACTCCCTTCAGAGAGTGACTTTCACGAAGGGGTTGAATCGGTTCCATCGTTGATCAATCCCAATCTTCCTTTGGAGAATGAAGTGTCTGCTAGTCACATTTTCTTCACTTCCACTTCAGAACTTACTGAACAAGGGGGCATTGAACTCACTTCAGATGAATCCCCACCAAGCTCTCAGATTGCTTCCTTTGATTGGGGTAGCCTAGTTGAGCTGCACCTTCCTTCTGATGCACCTTTCCAGATAAAGGTCAAATTTGAACAATACACGATTGGTCATTGTATTTTTGATGAAGGAGCCTCAGTTAGTATCTTTCCTGCTCATGCTTGGAGAGGCATGGGATCTCCCAGCCTTGTGTCGACAACTAGTCAGTTACTGGCATTTGATAGAAGAACTAGTATAGCCTTGGGAATTATTTCTAAAACACTTGTTACTTTGGGTGGGAAGACCGTCTTAGTTGACTTCATGGTGATAGAAGACCCCTTGGACTTCAATATGCTCCTCGAACATGATTATGTCTATGCCATGCAAGCTGTGGTGTCAAAATTCTTTGGTGTGATGCACTTTAATTATGGCGAAGAAATTTTCACTATCAATCAGTTGGATTTTCTTAATCCCTCTCCTGAACCAAATAGAGACCAGGTCTTTCCTTTATTGATTCCCAGTGTTTCTATAGAAACTACCCCACCACGAGTGAGCTATGTGGCATCATGCCCTTTGCGTTCAATTTCTACTGAGAAGAAGCCTCTGTTTTTATGCTTACCTTCCCGAGACTTGGTCCTAGAAGTTGACCAGGTGAGTCATCCTATATAGATTGTGGAGCCTACTCTCTAGTCTATGGATCCATTTGAAATTTTAGACATGTGTCCTATCTTGGATGATCTCCTTCCTTCAGACAAAGTCTTCCTAGATTCTTTGATATAGTCTGATCTTCTTATGGATTTCGATTCAGTTGTGACTAAGTCTAGCCATGATTTTGCTAGTAAGCCTATCCTTTCTTATTATGTTGTTCTTGTTGAGTCTTTTGACTCTTCCTTTGAAAAACAAGTCAGTGATCCTGATGAGTTTGATTTTTCTTCTATACTTTTCAACTCCTGTGATACTAAGTTTGTTCCTGCAGACTCTATCTTCCTTGTTGATCTTTTCTTTTCTTCCAAGATTGATATTGTTGATCATAAACCCTCGGTCCTTGGCACTATGGATTCCTATTTGGTTGATTATGCCTTGACTATGCCTTTTGTAAAAGATAGCAGAGTCACATGTGTTTCTGCCAAAGTGACCTGCATCAGATCTTTTCTTCTGAATATGATCCTGATGTTGTTGTTTCTTGGAGACAATATTCTTAGTTGGATTCACACTTGTTTACTGGCCTTGTCTTGTTGTTCAAGCTGTAACTACATTTTCATGTGCCCGGTTCGCGCATATGATCCTGATGCCAAATTCCACACTTTTAGCTCGTTGTATAAGCGCTCATATTTTCTCTCATCATCGTTTAGCCTTGTATCAGTTTGCCTTTGCAACTCGGCACCTTTTATATTGAGGAGACATTCCCCGAGTGTCTTTATCCTGGTCATGTTCCTTGCATTATGCATAGGTTTGTTCCTCGTGCTTGGAACTAGTTTTGCCTTCCTCTGACACTCGTCTCCTCACATTTAGAGCATTCTTTCTTCTCTCCTTCGAGCTCGTTAAAAATAGCAAGGAGGCCATGAGTTGACTTTTCCAGACTCGTTAAAACTTCACTGGAAAGATATGGAGTTTCTTTAGGCCCAGGTCTGACTCCTCAAAACAGACTTGACTGCCAATTAAACTTGTCCGTTTAGGCTCGTTAAGAATATGTGAATGGGCATCCACATTGGTGGTAGTTTATCACTTTTTTGTAACATGTGGAATAATACGAAAAAGGAGAAATTTCTTCTCTTTGGAATTGAGAAGAGTATTCTCAGGCATAGGTTTATCACTTTTTCGGACTCAAGGGACTAAAATTACGAAAAAGGAGCACCTGGTATGAGCTTAGTTTTCTTTTTTTCGTGCTCTGGACCTAAAACATGAAAAATATTCCGAGCGTACTTTATGTCTTTGTCATGCTCGCTAAAACCTAAAGAACAAAGCATCGAGTTTACTGTTGTAAGCCCCATTTCTTGTAATGAAATGGATCTTTTTGAGTGATATTGCCTTTCTTCACACTCATTAAACTCAGGCTATATTCCACTTCTGAAGGTGCATTGGGTAGGTGGTAATCTAACCTTTTTCTAACCTACCTGACTAAATAAGAAAAAGGTGTGCCTTACTTATTCGGAAGCTAAGAGAGTTCTTCTGTGGTTTGTTTCATACTTTTTCGGCCTCAGGAGACAGAATTGGATGAAAAATTTCCCCTCTAGATTCTTCTTTGGAGTTTTTAGACTCTCTAAACTATGAAAACACCATCGAGCATCCACTAATTTGGTCTTGTAAAATCCACAAATCAGTGCTTTATCAAGCATTCTTCTTTCTCTTCTTCGATATTTCCAAAAATGAAGAAGGTCTCGAGTTTGCTTTCTTGGACTCGTTAAACCTTTACAAGAAAGAGGGAAGGGAAGTTCATTTTTTACATCATGGCAGGAAGTCTTATCTCCTTGAACAAAGAACCAGTTTTGATTCTATCACAGTTGGGTCCTAGTATTTTGACCTTAGTGCGATTCAAAGTTTTTACTCCTCCAGTTGGTCTCTTTTCCAATTATATGGGGATTTTTTCAATGTCTCCTACATTGCAGATTTGTGTCATTGGTCCTTTTGTGTCAAATGCTACCTAAGTCACTTTTGTGCCATGCTCACTGTTCAATTATTAAACCTTTGTCATCCATTCTGCATTTGTCTTGACCTTTTGTTTCAGACATTCCCTGGTATCACTTCATTACATCATGTCTTTGGTGGTTATTGTCATGAAATTCCGTACCAATTCTGGATCCATTTAGTCTTTGAATTACCTCGTGTTGGATGATGGAGGATTCCTTAATGCCCTCCTTCCAACGGATCTCTTCCTATAGACTACAACACATCTTGCTCTGGGAATGATATTTAGATTTTTATGACAGTACCTTGGGGATTGCAGTCATCAGTGGAAATTTCCCTCACTATTGGGTAATGGGAATACCTTACTGTCTCCTACTCGATGGATTCTTCAAATGTTTGACATCAAGTCCTTGTATTCACACTTGTTAGAATGTACTAGGTACCTTGGGGACCATTTTCATTAATGGCGGTTTCCCTTGTGTTTGTTAACAGTTCTCATCATTGACCGGTAATCAAACGGTTTCCTCCATGTTAGACTTCAACTCCTTTATTCACATGGTTAGGATTTGTACCTTTTGGGAGGTTTGGATTGAAGACCTTGGGACGACAATAGCATCGTTATCTTTTGCTATTTCCTGAGATGCGCAAGACCTTATCACACTTTATATGGAATTTTGCTGAGACATAGATCCACCTTGTATTTTTGTGCCTATGATCAATTTTTTAGGATGGATCCACCTTGTTCATTTGTGGATATGAATCCTTTAGATTTGATATGGTTCCTTTTTTCATATTGAGCGACCATGATAGTTACATCAGTTATACATATGTTGGATCCGCCTGTATCTTTATGGCGATGATTTGTATATGGAATTGTATGTCCCAGAGATCATTTTTTTCTGACATTTATCTCTCTTTTAGGTACCTTTGCTTGAGCCTTTTGATCTTGGATTCTCTGCTCTCTTCATACTCCGCTATTTCCTTTATAATGTATTTCAGTTATAATCTTCCCCTCTAAACTCATACATTAGGGGGCATTTGTTATAGCTCAAAATGACACATCTCTACCTATGACCACTTTCCCATGATGTCGTCGCATGTCGACACTTCCATGATGACACTTCATGAAATTCAGTGAAAAAACACCTATATTGGACAACCCATATTCAAAGTTCTATAACTCTGTTTGACCTCTTCTCTACATTGTTGGAAATCTATTTGAGTAAGATAAAACTTTCCAGAAAATACCAAAGTCTGAAAATTCATTGAAGTACCCTAAAAATAATATTTTTTGATGTACACGAGAGTTTTCTTAATGAAACCCGCATGTTGCACACGACTTGTTATATATAATACCCGCGCATTCCCTAAATACGTGATTATTTACATTGAAACCCATGTGTACCTCCTGAATACACGACTGTTGTCTCTGAAACCCGAATGTTTTTCCTGTAGATGTCAAAAAAAGAAGTTTCTTGAAGTTTGGGTAGATTGGGTGGTTATGCAACTGACTCCTTCAGTTGTAACTACTTTGTATTTGACCCTATCTCTCTTGAAGCATATAAATTGAGGTAGGGACGTCAGAAGGGACTAGAACCTTTTCATTGTTATGCTAGAGGAATTGCGACTCTCTTTTCCCCCACCTTTTCCCTAGAAGCTTTCTCCTTGCGTTGCAGAGCTTGGAGGCTGAGTTCCTTGGAGAAGAGAAGCAACAGAACCATATCAAGGTTCTGTGAGGTGCCCAACTTGAAGAGAAGGTATAATTGTATTTCTTTTCATGATTAATAAAGATGTGATGTTCTTCTTCTTCCCAAATCATTGTTCAATGTATGATTGAATATTTTTTTATGATCATATGATGATGTTAATCAGATTGGTATTTCATATTGCTTTGATTATCATTGTTTTATATGTGGTCATATTGGTTTCAAGAAGGTATAATTTGTTTTTTAGGTATCTTGGAGCAAGAGGAGTATTGAAGGGCTGCTTGGATCAACCTTCATTTGGCTAAGGTATGAACCATTCCAATCCCTGACTTTGCTTATATATACTTGCAAAACTATATGGATCTCTCTTTAAACCCCAGTACGTTGATGGCCTCTTAAACCCTAGCCATTGGAAACTTTCCTTTACAACATATATAATGGGAAACAACAAAAAAATGAGCAGGGTAAAAATACTTTCCTTTTTATCTTTTAAACCACATGCTAAATCAATTTACCTTTGTGTAAGTTCACCGGGATATTCTTCTCGATAACGATGCATTGTTTCAATCAATTTACTAACCCCTTCTCATGATAAGGTACTATATAATTATGTACATCGTTCTATCCATTCCTCCATCCAATCAAGATTGGTTGCAATGTATAAATGTAGTGGATCCCACACACGACCAACTATATGAAAAAATAATAATTAAGAATTGCAAATTAGCTATCATTAAAGGAAATTAAGTTTACCTTAAATGACCGATGAAATAATAATTAAAATTACATGAGTATTATATATATATATATGTGTGTGTGTGTGTGTGTGTGTGTGTGTGTGTAATTGAAAAATTAATTGTATAGTAAATTAAATATACACCATTCAATTACCTTTCACTTTCATCGTTCTACCTTTCCCCAACAGAACCTCCCCTTCAAATTTGTTGATGGAGTTGACATGCCAAATGCAAGGCATATTGATATTGTTTGCTAAATTTGGAAGATACTGACTAATGCACACCATGTCTTGATATACCATATATCCCTACACCATAGAATCCTCACGACATGATCTTTGTCTAACAAAAACCTTCAATGACTTCAAATGCCTTTCCACCATCCACATTGACCTTGAGTTTACAGGTTCACACAATTCAATCTCCTCAACTTGGTGTATGAGATAGTGTTCTTGGGAATTGAAAAAAGACGAAGGTAAATACTTCTGTATTTCACACATTAGATGAGGAATTTCTCTCTTCCAATACCTAATATATTATTTATGGATTTCTTTAGATGAAATCCACCTACAAATGATGCAAAAAAATACAGTGATCAACAAGATTGAGGCATATATAATAAAGTTCCAAGATGTAAAACACAATATGTCAATAACCTATGGAACAAAGAGAAAAAAACTTTTTCATGCGTATAAATTGTTACTTACCTCATGTATTTACCAATATCATATATAACTTGTTTTATTTTGTCGTCAAAGCTATTTGAGAGAGATAGAGGTAGAAAATACTGTAGAAAAAAGAAAATAATAATTTAATGTTTCCAAATAAGAGATAACAATTAATAAAAAGATGTACTAAATGGAAACAATATACGTAAATAATTACCTTAACGAATGTATGCCAGTCATGAGTTTTAACACCACCAAAATCACCTTTTTTGTTAAGATATTTTGTATGTTCAACAAAAACCCCGTTGGAAACCTTATTTTTTGAATGAGCTCTTCGATAGCATTGCTTTGTTGCTCTGTCAATAACCATGGAATACTAATATTTCGGTCCCCATCTCCGGGATTGGAAATAATTACACTTTGCAATGTGTGATTGGATTCTACAATGTCACTACATTTTTTTCCAATTTTATCTTTGTCAGTCCTTCCATCTAATACCTACCATATCATTTCTATTACATTATTCCCGATATGTATTGTATTGAACAAATTAGCTATTTGTAGGTGCTCATAGTAAGGCAACCTACTGAATTGTATGGGATAACTTTTCACTCCTTGTGGAATCCCATTTAGGCCTTAATTAACACATTCATTAAACATAAACAAAAACACATTAACAATAATTCATGATAGTAACCATGGTAGAGAAAATTCATTAAAAATATAAAATGCATAATCTTATATGTCTATATATGCTACATATACAATTTGCATACCTCGACGGTTTCTATTATATTCCAACTTCCACAAGTGAGGTGTGATTATTCATGGTTTCTTTCCATTCTCTTCTTTACCATTGAATTTTGTTTTATTCGTAGTTCTATACTTATGGTTCCTAGGGAGGAAGTATCTGTACTCATCAAACACCTCCTTTGCTAAAATTATTGAACCACGATATTTTATCCTAGGACCACATACTAGACATGCAAAATTTTCCTTTGTTTGAAGACCTCCAAGATATATGTATTAAAGTTATAGCATCAAAATATTATTAATTTAAAATAAATGCATGATATTTACCTTAAAAACATATAATTTTAGCGATGTGCAACATAAAGTTACATACCACAAAAATGTGTTAACCCAAGAGCATCATGAATTGTACATGCAAGTATTCCATATAACTGAATTTGTTTTTGCCCTATTAGTCTGGAGAGGTCATACATAGTAATGTCAGCCCATAACTTCAATAGCTCATTGATAAGAGGCTCAATATATACATTCATATATTTAACTTGGTACTTACCTAATTGTTTTTTCAACATACAATGCTATTTAGTTATGTGTCCCATTATATAAAAGGTGTTCTCATACAACAATTAAATAAATAAATTATTGAAATAATGTAAGTAATTTCAAAAAAATACCTGGAATAATCATTGTAGACATTGTGTGCTCTCTCCTTATCGACATCCAAGGAGGAAGGTTATTGTTTATGATGAAAAAGGCCACACTGAGTAAGTAGAACGAAGCTCTCCAAATGGATTGAAACCATTAGCTTCCAATGAAAGTCTTACATTATGAGGTTCATCTTTAAAAAATGGCCATTTTTCTTCGATGTTCTTCAACTCAAAAACATCTACATGCATTTGAACAAAACCATCTTCACTTATGTTCTTTGCATGGTAATCCATAAATTGTGCTATACTTTGGCACCTGAATAGTCGTTGGAAATGTGGAATTATGGGAATATAACGAAGAACTTTGTGAGGAACATTTTTTGTTACTTGATCAGTTCGACATCTACTAATTTCACATTGTGGGAATTTGTTTTCCGATGCATACTCTCCATAATATATAACATGATCATTAGGACTTACATCAATAGATTGATACTTCATTTCAATTTCTTTCATAATCAAGAATACCTCTTGACATGTGCATGGTAAATTATTTGATGGTGGTAATAGAAATTCACCCAACAATCTGCAACATTGACAAAAAATTGAAATGTAAACAATATAAGTCATAAATGTTCCATATCCCTAATTTACGAATTAATTAACACTAAAAATAGTGGGAAAAAGTCAACTTTACATACCTTAGGAGCTGTGTGAAACAAGTGTACCTTAGGAGCTGTGTGAAACAAGTGTTTGATAAACCATTCAAAACCTTCAAGTTCACCACCAACAATATAGAAGATAGAATATTTGTTGTTGAGCCTTCATAAAGAGGTTCTTGGGACTTCTCGAGTAAGGGAACATCATGAATATCATGGAGGTCGTCCTCATGATCCAATGGAGAAAATATGTCTTGGAGCAATCTATTTATCTCATCTTCTCCCTTTGTATCAATAAAGACATCTTCATCCGTAGGATCATTAAGAAATCGATCTTCAATATTCTGATCTTCATGTTCGTCACCTTGTAAAGTAGTATTTCTACTATTATGTGGCAAATAGCTCTTTGGCAGTCGACATTTAGGGGGCATTGTATTTATATTTACAAACAATGTAATAACAATAGTGTATAATATACAACACATATATTTAGAATGATAAAACATTTTGTAAATACATGATCAATAATATTACAAGAAGTACATCATGTAATGAATAACGTCTTACCAAGGGACAATATTCCTACCCCCCTTAAGCATGTCCCTTCTCCTTACAATGTTTTTCAGCTGTTGTTCTTAAAATACTTCTCGTTCGCAAACCCCTGCAATATTGTAAGGGAAATAACACTTTCCATCACCCTTTGCCTCCAATGTTGCCTTAAAATCAACATACCTATTACTATTTTCTTCCCAAGTATATTTATTTGACATTCTAATAGCCTATAAGAACCAAAAAAATCAATCAATATATAGTTAAATTGAATATAGTATATATATATTAAAGGAGACAGGAAATTAAAGGACGTGACATGAAGAGTGAAAAATCTAATTAGTAAATGTCTCTACATGGTCTTTAAAATAGATATCTATGTGTATTTATCAAATTCTAAGCAACAAATATATATAGGCATTAGCGTTGAGGAGAAAATATTGAATAGTCGACTCACTTTATGTGACCTACACATTAAAGGAGACCAAGAATTTAAAAATACTAACCTGGAAACAGAACGAGATAAAAAATTCGATGTGTTAAACCAGTACTGGACTCTTCAAATCACAGATCGAACAATCAACAAAAAAATGGTTGCAACTATAGCTAATAATCTGTTGAAATATGTCTTAAGAACATGTATTTATAGATCAATGATTGCGGTGGTTCCATCGAAAATTCACAATGATCAAATTTCAACAATAACAAAAAGTCAATGGTCGTTACTATGATGACCATTTATGATGATGATTAGTTTATCGTCACTATAGCGACGGAATTTGTGATTTTGTCGCTATTACCACGAACTATTGTCGCTATAGCGATGATTATCGAGGGCCAGAACATTTTTTTTCAAAGCTTTTATCTATTTATCCACGAAAATTTTGATTTTAACTTATTCGTGGAAATCTTTTGTGGAACTTTTGATCCATATGTACTAGTGTTAATTATTTATTAAGTTGTAGCAGTCAATTTAAGCTTGAATGCATTAGATAATTACATGATTGTTACCTTTTATTAGAATGAATTGTGATGCTTGTTCTCTTATATTTTAACCATGGAAAGCATTCAAGCTAAGATGAAGAATACAGTTTGGTTTTTATTTATATGATTTATCTAATTTATGGAGTCTGTTGAGCTTTTAGACTTAGTTTTTAACCATTAATGAGTAGATTCATGGCAGTCATGTTTTCCCTTGTTTCATTCAATTTTATAGTTAATCATATGTTCTTTATCGAATATGACCTTGTATTAAATTAAGTAATGAATTTCATGTAGATATCAAGGCAGAAATCATGTAAAAATTTACCTTAGAATTTCATTAAATTTGGCCATTTTTCCACCCTTAATTTCATTACTCAGTCGCTACAGAAAGTTTAGTGTCGGTTGTGCCGATGTCGATGTGCCAAATTCAAACTCCCAACGTGTCTACGTCGAAAATCTGAAGTCGGAAGTGAAAACTAAAGATGGAGATTTTCGATGCCGACTTCCTAGTCCCAACGTCGGAAGGGCCAATTGTCGATGTCAAAATGTCAAAGTCGAAATAGATTTCATTAATTTTTGTTTTGCGCTTTCGACTCTTGACTCCTGAAAGTTGAAAGATAGAAGTCAAAGGACTATTTGTTGATTATTTTAATGCAGTGCCGACTCCTAGATCCCGATTGTGCAGATGTCAGAAGTCATATTACCATAAATATTTTGATCATTGAGAATTAATTAACAAAAATTTGCCTAAATTGCCATTAAGAATGGACAATTATCAAGTGTGAGTTTTCAATGACTGGTATCTTTTGAATGATTCAACCTTGAAATCAAACATGGGAGAAAAAATAGGATAAATTAAAATGTGATTCAAATTCAGTTTAGTTAAGAAACCATAAGTTTAAGCATAAGCCTTTTTTTCCGAGAAAAAAGTTGTAACTCCTTTATTTAAAGTAGAAATAATGAAATTACATTTAGAGTGTCCGAGGGCACTAACAAAAAAGTGTACTATCTCTATTTCTCTAAATATTGGATATAAAGAAAAAATTACTTCTAGCTCTACAATTATCCTAACAACTAAAACTCAAAACAATGTTGAACTATAATTCACCACATAAACATTCCAAAAATCTGAACAAAATTTTCTAGGCCATTTTTTACCACAATGAAAAAATTTCATGAAATAAATGACAAAAGGACATCCATTCAACAAGAAACAATGATCAAGCAAAAGATATTCCTAGTATATAGAACATCATTTTCCTTGGCTCTAGACTCGGTTATCTCTAGTAGGCTTACGAGGGCATTAATTGCTTGCTTTGAAAATTCGTATGAAACCTCATTTAGTTCTATGAAAATATAACAACACGAAAAACTTGCCATCCAACTCAAATCCTCCTTCTGGATAAGATGTGACAAATCCATATTGAGGTTCCTACTTTGACCCATAATCTACCCCACAAACAATTGAGAATTCACAAATACATGTACCTCCTGAATGCCCTTTCTGACAACTATCTCCACCAACATAAGGATTTCCTTTATCTCTACCATGTTATTATTACCATGCCTTGACCCACAAGACTAGGAGAAGGAATGGAACTCTAAAATACACAAAAAAAACGCCCACCCCACATTTGCGTAGCTTGCCTTTATAAGTGCCATTGAAATAACACCAAGCATTAGACCTGTTTATTCACAAAATACCAATTTTCCTTTGAACTTGGACAAAAAATCTCCTTGTACCCATTAAAAGCATAGTTAATTCTCTAAAAGGAGTGTAGGATGGTTATCCTCCTATTGGCCTATGTCAACATAAACCCTTTAATTTTGGTAAAAATGAATGGGTCCCCCATTTTAAGGCTTTTCCAACACACTCACTATTAATGACAATAGGCCTAGGTAAAACTTACATGCATGGTTGTTTAATTTTTTGTTTGGATTTGATTTTTTTAATGGCATAATTTTCACAATTGAGTTATTCACCTTTTGATTGGATATGTTTAAATAAAATCATAGCATTATTGTCTTAAGTTATGGACATACACTGACATTATTTATAATCGTTTTATCTTTTGGATTCCATGACTGAAAACATAGAATCCAAAAAAACGAAGGATTATTCAATTATTTTGATTTTTGTTAATTATACATCCTTTTATTGAAATTATGCATCATGTTCTCAATCACCAAAATGCTTGTATAGGATAAATGGTAATCCAACTCTGTGTTTATTTCATCTAGTAAGATTATGGTTACTATCCAACTTCATGGTTGAATTTATAGTTTTTTCACTCATTAAACTACATCTTTTATGCCACATATTTTAATTTTTTATTACATACTTTTAGTGAAAGTTAATTTCAAACATCATGAAATATGGGTATGTGTTTTAGATGGTTGATAATTTATCAACATTGTTTGGGAAAAACTATGGTCTATGTTAACAATTGATTTTTTTTTAATGGTCCTTTGGCACCATTTATATTATATTATCTCATTTTTTATGTTTTTAATTGGATTGTTATCAAGGGTATTCAATAATTGAATTATTAATTTAATTGTGATTCAATATGACTATTATGAATATAGATTGACCTAAACTATTGATAATTTGTTGCTTCTAATCTATGCATAAATGTAGAATGGAGGACTTTATTTTCCTTGTAATTCATAAAGGGTTACATAGGTTGAATGGCCATTTGATTTAATGATTACATTTGACAAAATTTGGCTTGCATATTAATGTGATTTGATGTCACTAACTTGAAATATTATGTGATAGTCAGTTGTTAAATCATCAAACCAACACTGAGTCATGCTTTGAGATGAGGTGTACTCGTTTCTCTATGCATAACTCCCAACCTGTTGTGTAAAACCCAGGTCTTATCGTCACCTTATAAATGCCATCCGTATGATTAGTCAACACGGTAAACTTCCTAGTCGCTGGTATGTGTTATGATATGTCTTAGATGTGAGCCATTGTGTGCCTTAATGACACCTATATCTCTCATACAGACTATCAATGCAGCCTGCTCTGTACCTTGTGAAATCATTATTTCGCATGCCCAGTTGCAATCATTCTCCAAAGATAAATAAGCTAAGGCAGTGATTCCCATACACTATTCCTTCTTAATGTTTCATGTGGGAGGGTTTTTACAATGCATACACCCATCGATATTGTCATTTGATATCATTTCTGCTCTGTTTGGTGTGTAAACACAAGCATTTTTTTACACAAAATACGACAGGTTAAATGTATGATTTTCGACATATTCATGTCGGCAATTCAACAATCCTCTACTTTTTTAAACGTTAATTGAATTTTGTCTTTTTTCCAACAATGAAAAAGCTCGTCGGATTTCCGACACCCAATGGTTGCATTTTCGACAGGTAATTTTTCCTCATAGCTGTTCGAAACTCGACAAATTTTGCTTCAAGGACATCGGTTAACCGATGCCACGTTCACTTCGTAGATGTCGGTTAACCGACAGACCATCCTCGTCGAATGCATAACCACGTCATCAGATGGACTATAAATCTAACGACAAATTATCATTGACATTTTTCTGATAACTGATGGAGTGTGCTTTATATATGTCGGATAACCGATGGATATCCTTCCAACTTCTCGTCGGAAGTATTTCTGCGTTGTCGAATTAAATAGAAAACTGACAAACAATTACCATTCAAATAGGTCAGATATCCGACAGAGTGTCCTTCCTGAATGTCAAATATCCGACAGAATTAATTAAATTTTAAAAAAAATTTCCTAGTCATACTAGGTATTAGAGATGAGTCCTTGAGACACCAAATCCCAAGGTTGATCACATTTTTGACCAAATTTTCACCACTTTCATCTCTCAAATGATTATGAACAAGCTCCATGACATTCTTTGTTCCTAACCCATAAACAATGTCATGGAGATGACAATAATGTAAATATGGGGTATCAATACATTTGAAGCCTATCAAAATTCTCTAAGAGAACCACTATAGAAATATACACATATGTAGCTTCCTTGTCCTCTTTCCCTATTTTTTTTACCCAATTGTTTCTTCCATTTGGCCAAGATTCTTCCCTTATGAAATTCATGGGTCTTGATGATCCAAATCTAAAGATCTTAGCAATGAATATTTCACCTAAATTATGATGTTTGTATTCATTTTACATTAAAAACTTTGCTCCTGCAATATCAATTATTATAGGCTAGACCTTTGGCTAGTGATCCTATGCCAATCCTTCTTCTCACGATCCAAGTTAAAACATGGATTTGATAGCACAACTCTCTTGTTGTACTATAAATCCTTTTTCTTAGAGAATCTATGGTGTTGTAATCATAAACTAGTAATTATTTTCAAATCCTAATGAAATTGCCTTGTAGATCAATGATATTGGGATTGTGAAGATGAGATAGAATAGTTATTTCATTGCAAAAATTCCTAGAATTTCCCTCGCCAATGAGATTAACCACCATAAATGTACATGTTCTATCAGGAAGGATGGATTTACACACCATATATAAAGTAGAGAAACTAACAATTATGAGACTCAAACCTAAAGTAACCTTATGTAGTTCTTTCTAGGAATATTTTTTAATACATGTACCCAAGATAACCAAATATTTTATGTCAATACCCCATGGTTTGAACAAGAACCAACCACTAATTGATATCTAAGTTAGTGCAAAATCTAGTGTATTTATGTTTACTCTTCCATGTACATCACAATTAGTGAACTATGGAAAATCTCCATCCAATGCTCTTAAAAATAATCCTTTATTCTTCGTTAGTTACCCTCTCATATGAAAATAATGTTATGTTTCCATCAAAAAATTTGTTGATCAACTTTATGTCAAATTCTATGCCAAATTAAATGAATTACTTTAAGTTAGGTTGACTTGTAGGATTAGTGTCCCAACATTTACTGATATAATCAATGAGCATGGAGGGACAAGATGAAGGGAAAATAGGCATCCTTCCCTGCTTTATAATCTCACACACCTTGTTGTTTCCAAGATTGAATTCCTCAAAGTGTTGTTTTCTAGTTTGAATCAAATAGAAAATTATCCCAACACTGTAGAAATGTACTTTGTATATTATGATCTTCAAGATCCCTCCACAGACTTAACTTTACTCTATAAATTGGCATAACTTTCTCATACAGAATCAGGATTACAAAGTTCTTGGCTCATTGGAAAGCTTGTTACGAGGGCTATGCGATGACATGATCTAGAGTTTCTTTTGGTTTGTATACTATTTCTTCATTTTTTTATCTTCATAAAGATTGACCATCTTGACCAATAATATTAATGACCATAAAAGAATGACCAACAGTGATGATAAAAGTTGATGTGCATAGATACTTGAGTGTAGAAATATTGACAAAAAATCAGAATTTTGCCAAACACTTAGTTAAACCCATATTTAACACTTTAATGGTCATTAAGTAAAAATACTTCACATGCATAAAACCCAACAACAAGAAGTTGAAACGCTGAAAAAACTAAGTCTGTAGCATCATAAATACACATAAAAAACAACAGACTGATAAACCCATAAAACAATAGAATTTTGGTCAATGTGACCCTGGAAAAACCCACCCCAGGGAAAACTAGTGCAAGAGAATTTTATTGCAGCATTTATCAGGAAGAAAAATAATTTACAACAACATTTATTTTAGCATTAATGGATATACCATATTTCTTGATTTTTGTGCCCACCTTGAATTTTGTGCCCACCTCGATTTTTGTGCCTAGCAGATTGTACATAATGTACGGATTTCAGTGCTTGATTTTTTTCACTTCTCGTCAAAAATCGTGCCCAATTCTTTTTTTCTCGAAATTTGTGCCACTACTGTATCGTATGGACTATAGGGAACAATACAACTCAGTATAAACTAAATTCCTTGGAAAAATGACCAACTCCTTGGGATTCATGCCCTCTTGAGAAAAAAAAATATCCTTGGGATTCGTGCCCACTTGAGAAAAATTACAGCTCCCTCTCTCTCTGCAAATAACTCAGCCAAATGCTCACTCTTGGAAATGCTTTCCTTCAACTTTTCTTGCACACTACCCTAGGCTCTCTCTTATAACTTGAGAGTGGCGTTTCACCTTCCCAATCCCTAAATCCAAAGGCCAAGATTAAATATTTCCTTTTCAAGATTAAGGGTTGAGAAACTCCCTCCCCCAAAAGCGGTTACATTTAATTTTCATAAAGTCACATTTAATTTATGAACCAAGTTCACTTTATCTCATAAAGTCACTTTATAAAATTAAATTAAGGGAATACTTTATAAAAAGTCCCATTTACATAACAGTCACTTTAAACTTTATAAAACAACATTACAAAGTAAAGTAGCCTAGCTAGTCCATGGTCACTTCTGTATACAAGACAAAAACATGCGGAGTGCCTCCAGAGCTAAATCTCTAACACTCCCTCAGTGAGGAGGGTACTCACTACCATCATCAACAGGTCCCGTCCTCAAATCCATCACATTGTTTGCTGTAGGAGCTCCCTCTGAACCTGAAACCAATGCTACAACCTGCACTGAACTCGAATCTGAAGATAACCTTCTAGCAGCCACTCTGAACCCTGAACTTCTAGGAGAATCAAATCCCCACTCTTGAGCATTGGTTCACTCATGCTGGTTGAACCTACTGCCAATACTCAGAAGAGACTCCCTCTCTTCCATCGAAACTTGAGACTGTATCCTTGGTGCCACTACAACCTCAGGAGCCTCTTGCTTCTCGTCCGAATCATCAACCATGGGATGTGCACTGAACTTGTACATATCACCGAACCGATCACCAATCAACTATGGATCAATTAGTCTTGATCTCTCCGAGTATATATAAACATGTCCCAGACCATCTCTATCTGGAAAATTGTACACATGTCCCCTCTAGAATAATTTCGAATACCTTGCATCTTCCAGGGCTGAGACCGAGAGTAAGTTTACGCTCATCCCTAGAATAAAGAGGACCCCATCCTGATCAATGTATCCTCCATGACTAAGTTGGAATCTGACTTTTCCAACTGTTCGCACAACACATGCATGTCCCCCTTCTGACTGAACGAACAGATCAAGACCAGTCTCAGAAATGATATGGAATATATGTCCTATTCCAGTCATATGACATGAGGCTCCACTGTCAATATACCAAGTACCATTCTAAACTAATCCATTACTGCCAACACTAGAAATAAGGGAGAACAACAAGAATTCCTTCTCAAATCTTCTTGCAAAGTCCTCTTCTTTTGTTGTAGATGCAACAATTGTATCTTCTTCTATTCTTCTTCTTCTTATAACATTGAGAAGAAAAGTGTCCATACTGGCTGCAAGCAAAACATCAAACTTTGTTCAAGTCCTTCTTGGAGAAAGAGCAACAGTCTCTTCACTAGCATCCTCTTTCTATCCACTGCCTTGAGATCCTTCTCGAATCTCCTCTTGAGTGAATCATCCCATAATCTGCTCCAATCTAGAAGGTTTTCTTGAGCAACCACACACTTCACAAATACTTCCCATTCCTTAGTGAATCCTTTCAAGGCTATCTACACTAACTCAGAATAAAAAATGACTTCTCCAACTGCAGTTAGCTCATATTTCACTTGGGCCACCTAGGTAAGAAAAGATGCTACACCCTCACCCTTGGCCATCTTAGTTCCCTGCAATTTTTCCTTGAGAGCCATTATCTGGTTCTCATTTTTAGCCTCATACAATCCTTTCAATGTATTCCACATTTCATAAGCAGCCTTCTTCTCAGCTACGTGTGGAATAAGGTGGTCCCTTATACCATCCAAAATCAATCTTTGGGCTTTGGCCTCTTTTACCTCATGAATATCCAAAGCAATAGGATTCGATGCAGGAGTTGCCATGGTGTTAACTATGGTCCATAGTTTGTTTTCTTTGAGAACAACAGTCATCCTAACTTTCCACTGCAAGTAGTTGGACATACCATCCAACCGATCCCCATATCTAATGCATGCAACCATCTCTGCTATCAAAGAAAAAAATAGACCAAAAAAAGAACAATATCTTCACTCTTCCCCACCACCTGCAAGTCACATCCAAATAAGGTTTTTCCAACACACAAGTTGTTAAAAAACAGAACAATAACCCTTTCACAACAAATCAACACTACCGCTGTCCCCACAATCAGCTGTAATCTCAGAGCCTCAGCTCTGATACCATGTAGAAATATTGAAAAATATCATACTTTTTCCAAACACTTAGTTAAACCCATATTTGAGACTTTAACTGTCATTAAGTAAAAATACTTCACATGCATAAAACCCAACAACTAGAAGCTAGAACATTGAAAAAATTAAGTTTGTAGCAGTGGAAATACACATAAAAAAAACATATTGATAAACCCATAGAACAATAGAATTTTGGTCAATGTGACCCTGGAAAAACCCCACCCCGGGGAAAACCAATCCAAGAGAATTTTACTGCAGCATTTATCAGGAAGAAAAATAATTTACAACAACATTTATTTCAGCATTAATGACTGTACCATATTTCTCAATTTATGTGCCCACCTAGAATTCTTTTCCCACCTCAATTTATGTTCCCAGTAGACTATACGGACTGTACGGATTTCTGTGCTTGATTTTTTTCACTTCTCCTCGAAAATCGTGCCCATATTTTTTTTCTCGAAATTTGTACCACTACTGTACCATATGGAACAATACAACTCAGCAAAAACTAAATTCCTTGGAAAGTTGCCCAGCTCCTTGGGATTCGTGCCCTCTTGAGAAAAAAAAATTCTCCTTGGGATTCGTGCCCACTTGAGCTCCCTCTCTCTCTGCAAATAACTCACGCAAATGTTCACTCTTGGAAATGATTTCCTTCAACTTGTCTTGCGCACTACCCTAGGCTCTCTCTTATAACTTGAGAGTGACTTTTCACCTTCCCAATCCCTAAATCCAAAGGCCAAGATTAAATATTTCCTTTTCAAGATCAAGGGTTGAGAAACTTCCCTCCCAAACGCGGTTACGTTTAATTTTAATAAATTCACATTTACTTTATGAACCAAGTGCACTTTATCTCATAAAGTCACTTTATAAAATTAAAACAAGGGAATACTTTATAAAAAGTCCCATTTACGTAAGAGTCACTTTAAACTTTATAAAACAAAATTACAAAGTAAAGTAGTCTAGCTAGTGCATGGTCACTTCTGCATACAAGACAAAAACTTGCGGAGTGCCTCCAGAGCTAAATCTCTAACATTGAGCATCAGTGATGAGAAGCAGTGGTGAATATCAGTGATGAGCATCTGTGATGAGAAGCGGTGTTGAGTAGCAGTGATGTGCAACAATGATGAGCAATAGTGATGAACAACTTTGATGAGCAATAGTGTTGAGCATCAGTGATGAGCATATTGACCAGAGATTGATGAGCATAGATTTATGTGTAGAGCAGAGGTTGGTTGTGTAGCAGATCCATATGATTTCTTGCAAGAAGAATCTTGCACTTGAGGATTTGAATTATCACACCCTTCTTAGTTGGAGCTAAGAAAACCAGGATGGGTCATGTTATGATATTTGTTGCTCTTTTTATCAGTTGGTGCTGATAGTAATCGAGAATATTGTTGTCTTCAATGTACAATAAATAAAGATAAAAATTCCATATGTTCTTGTGTCTATTTTGATGTGATGTTGTGCTTATGAATTGTGATGAATTTGATTATGCAACTGATGACATAATGATTGATATACTCTAATTGATTAAAATAAGGTAAAAATTTTATGATTGCTCTCAAACTGATTCACCCACCCTTTCAGTGTGGCCATTGTGTCCAACAATTGGTATCAGAGCAGGTTCCTTCAAAACAGAGTAATCGTTGGAAGTTAATCATGGGAAAGTTTGCTAAACAAAGCAAATCTAGAACACCCTTTTTTGATGGGAGCAACTATGCATTCTGGAGCATAAGGATGAGAGCCTTCATAGAATCTCAAGGAATTGAAATATGGCATAGTATCGAGAATGGATACAAAGTACCAAAGACCTTGCCAACAGATGCACATGAGCTGGTTCAATACAACAACAACTCAAAGTCCAGAAATCATCTCCTAGGTGCTATAGATGAATTCGTCTTCAACAAAGTGATGAAGTGCTCCTCTTCAATGGAAATGTGGGACAAACTCCAAACCACATATGAAGGAGATAGCAAAGTCAAGGAAGTCAAACTTCAAACATACAGAGGATAATTCGAACAACTAAGGATGAATGAAGACGAATACATAGCAGCCTATGTTCTTCAGGTTGATCGGCTTGTGAATACCATTAGAGGTTTGGGAGAAGAGGTTGAGGAGGTTATATTTGTTTGAAAATTTCTAAGAATTCTTCCCAAAAGTTTCAACCCCAAGATCTCTACCCTAGAAGAAAGAACAAATATGAAGACTATGACAGCAGATCAGTTGCATGGGACCCTAATAGCTTACGAAATGGGAATTGAAGATGAAGACACATCAATAAAGGAAGAAACATTCAAGGTCTCCTCCAAGCAAGCTAGGAAGAACAAATCAACAAAGGACAAGCCAACAAGTGATGAATCTGATGATGAAGAAATATCCAACTTTGTTCAGAAATTGAAGAGAGGCACTGGAAAATACAAAAGTAAGCTACCTCTTAAATGTTTTTCATGTGGAAAGATAGGCCATTTTTCTTCTAAATGTCCATATGCAAAGAACTCAGATAGAGATAAGGATGACAGTTTTAAACCCTACAATAAGTACAAGAATTACAAGAATAAGAACATAAGGAAGTTTGCAAAGAAGAAAAGTCTCTATACAAAAAGGGACAACAACTCATCCAGTGGTGACTCCGACAATGACGGTGACAGCGATTCAGATGATGACGGTGAACTAGAGAAGGTACTCTTTATGGCAATAAACTCAGATGAGGATCCTAATGGTAATGAAGAATATAAAGATGGAGGAGAAGTATATCTTGATGCAGAACTTGTAAGAGACTTAAAAGAGCCAAAGAAAGTCAAGAAGGAAAACCGAATGCTTAAGGAAAAGGCACACAGGTTTGAACAAACCATTATTGACCTAAAGAGAAAACTAGAAGAAGCCAAAAGAATTGAATACTCTCTTACTAAAAAACTAATGGAAAATATATATAAGAAAAGGAAAATCGTGAGGCTGAGATAGGATCTATGAAGAACAAGTTGCAGACGAAAGATATCGCAAAACGTTATGAAAACAACTCCAAGGTTATAGAACAAATCATTAGCAATCAGAAGCCATTCTTTGATAAGACCGATATAGGATACAAGAAGAATACCAATGAAGCCTCAAGCTCAATGTTGACAGATAACGAAAAGAAGACAAGAAGTTATGCAGAATTTGTCAAGGACTCCACAAATGAAGAAGAGATCGAATGTCAGCCAAAACAACCCTTATAAGAAGTAGGGCTAGAAGAAAGACTAGATCTCAGAAAATCACCTCCTTCATATGTTCCCAGGTATGGATACTTCTTTTATGGGAATCGCTTTACATGTGGAATATTTGGACACAAAGTTGTAAACTTTTTTCAAATAAGAATCTTTAAGACAAGGAATAACCTTGCAAGCCTCAAATTACCACAATACAGTAACAAATTTGGTCCCTTGATATCAAAAATTGAATGTTACAAGTGTAACAACTATGGACATATATCCAAAGATTGTAGAATGAATATATCAACAATAAGAAATGAGGAAATGCCCAATAAGGTATGGATCAAACACAAGAACAAATACGAATGTGGAATTTCTCTTCAAGCTCATAATTATTGCTATGGTAAATGGTATGTTGATAGCGGTTTCTCCAAGCATATGACAGGTAATAAAGATTTTTTTTTCAATATTGAAAAAGATAAAGGATCTGCATCGTTTGGGAATAACAATTCAGCGAAAGTATTGGGAAAGGGCACAGTAAACCTCAGAAGTAAAAAATACCTGGATAAAAATGTCATACTTACAAAAAAAATGAAGCATAATCTACTAAGCACCAGTCAGATGTGTGATCAAGGACATGAAATCACCTTCAACTCAAAAGGATGCAAAATGAGGAATCAAGGATAAAGGAAATTAGTAGCTACAACTACTAGGATTCCAAAGAACATATACATGTTGGATGAGATTGACTCAAAGAAATTCCACTTGGGAAAAGAAGATGAAAGTTGGAGTTGGCATAGAAGAATTGGACATATACATTTTGACAACTTGGTTAAAGTTTACAAAAACCAAGCAGTTCAAAATATGCTAGAAGTTACAAAGCCTACTAACTCTGTATGCGAACAATGTCAACATGGAAAACAAACAAGAGTACATTTCAAGACAAAAAGAGCATTCTTCTACAAAACCGTTGGAGCTCATTCACATTGACCTATGTGGACCAACAAAGAGCAAAGGACTGAATGGTGAAAAATATTTCATGTTGCTTATTGATGATTACACCAGGATGACATGGGTATGTCTTCTCAACTGGAATTCAAAATCTTTTGGGTGATTTAAACATTTAAGGAAATGGTTGAGAATGAGATAGGGTCACAAATAAAGTGCCTCAGATCTGACAACGATGGAGAATTCACTACGGATGAATTCAACAAGTACTATTAAGAGCATGGAATAAGGAGACAATTTTCAGTAGCCAGAACACGTCAGCAAAATGGAGTTGCTGAAAGAAAGAATAGATTAGTAATGGAGATGGCTCGGACCATGTTGAATGAATCCAAGTTGAATGAAAATTTTTGGGGACACGCAGTTCATACATCAGTACAAATATTGAACAGAGGATTACCGAGAAGTAAAAATGATTAAAATACCTACAAGCTATCGACAGGAAGACCGAAAAATGTATATCACTTCAGAATTTTTGGAAGTAAGTGCTACATCAAAAGAGAAGATAAGAATAATGGAAAATTTGACTCTCGAGTAGAAGAGGGCATTTTCGTTGGATATTCATTCAAAAGGAAAGCTTACAAATCCTACAATTTGAGATTAGACAAGGTGATCGAAAGTATCAACATGAAGATAGATGAGGGAAGACTAACATCATCTAGAGAAGACTATGAAGAATCATACGATGAAGAAGAGGAATTGTTCGATCTGAAAGAAATGAAGAAAATTAAAATGGAAGAACAACTCTCAAAAGATGAAGAATAGAATAAACCAGCCGTGGAACAAGAATAACTGAAGGATCAACAGATACCTAAGAACAGGTGCCAGAAGAATCATCCATTAGATCAAATTATTGGTGATAAGGATGTTGGAATAGGAACTAGAAGAAGGCTATCTGAAAGAAATGAGCAGGTACACTTCTCTCTATTATCTACAACTGAAACAGGAACTTTTGCAGAGGCTAGTACAGATGAATAGTGGTTCAAAGCAATGGAAGATGAATTAGATCAAATTAATAAGAATGAAACATGGGAACTTGTTCCTAGGCCAAGCAACAAGAATATGATCGACACAAAGTGGGTTTTCAGAAACAAAATGAATGAAGATGGACAGGTGATCAGAAACAAGGCTATGCTCAGATCGAAGGAATAGTCTTTGAAGAAACATTTACACCAGTATCCAAAATGGAAGCTATCAGAATGATATTGGCTTATGCTTGCTCCAAAGACATCAAAGTGTTTCAGATGGACGTAAAATCAGCTTTTCTAAATGGGGAATTAGAAGAAGAAATTTATATTGAACAACCAGAAGGATTTCATCTTTCAGAAAACAAGGACTATGTATGTAGACTCAAAAGGGATTTATATGGGCTAAAGCAAGCTCCTAGAGCTTGGTACTCCAGATTGGACACATACTTGCAACAAAAAAACATTAAGAGGGGAATTGAAGATAGCAATTTGTACATCAAGAAGGACAATGCCAACATACTCATCATTGAAGTTTATGTCGATGATATCATCTTTGGAAGTGATGATGATTCACTGAGTCAACAATTTTCTAAGGACATGAAGAAAGAGTTTGAAATGTCATTACTCGGTGAATTGACGTTCTTCTTAGGACTCTAGATATCTCAAAGAATAGAAGGCATTTTTATTTCTCAGACGAAATACATCAAGGAAATGTTAAAGTAATTCCAGATGGAAGATTGTAAACCTGTGAGTACTCCTATGATCATTGGTTGTAAACTCAACAAGGAAGATGAATCTAAACAAGTTGATTAAAGGATTTATAGATCAATTATTGGTAGTCTGCTATATGTAACATCCTCAAGACCATATGTGATGTAGGTCGTTGGACAAGTTGCAAGATTCCAAGATGATCTAGAGGAAACTCACATTATAGCAGTTAAAAGGATCTTTAGATATCTCAAAGGGACTATGGAATTTAGACTTTGGTATCCAAAAGGAAATGAGCTAACATTGATAGCTTATTCAGACGTAGATTGGGCATGATGTGTTGATGACAGAAGAAGCACCAGTGGAACAACATTCTTTCTAGGGAATTTTCTAGTATCTTGGTCGAGCAAAAAGCAGTCTTCGGTGTCCTTACAAACTACAGAAGCAGAATATATAGCAGCAACAACTTGTTGTAATCAAATTCTTTGGATGAAGCAAACCCTGCAAGACATACATGTGACATGTGATGAGCCAATTCCAATTCTATGTGACAATATGAGTGCCATCAGTATCTCCAAGAATCCAGTCATGCACTCCAAGACCAAGCACATGCCTATCAAGTTACTTTATTCAGGAAAAAGTCACATAAAAGAATATCAAGTTGCAATATATTGGGACAAAAGAGCAGATTGTAGACATCTTTACGAAGCCTCTCCCAAGGGATAGTTTTGAGTACCTTCGAGAAAAATTGGGATTTGTATTATCTCCTAATTGAATTGATCCATATTCAACAACACATAAGCATGATAGGGGGAGCAGTAATACTACAAGGAGTACCCTTTTCCATTGATTCCAAATGGGGAGAAAATATTGAACAAGGAAGGTAAAGGAAGGCTCCTTAAAGGGGGATATTTGTGAACAAAGGAATCTCTTTCTAAGGGGGAGCTTTGAAGTTGTCATCAATGACAAAGGGGGAGATTATTGACTAAATTTTCATTGATTCCAAAAGTGTACATGCCAACATGTCTTGGTTCCCTTTGAGGAGGCCCTAAGGTTTAAGTAAGTGCCAGTGTCTAAGGAGACCTTTTGATCTTGTCCAAGCCCAAGTTTGAATCCCTTGGAGCCCTTGGGACAATGGAAAAATCCCTGAACACCCTATAGAGTGTTTAAATACCCCAAAGATGTTTTACAGTTCCCCAGTACCACAACCTATGCCCTAGTACCCTAGAAAGAGTCCTTGGTGGGTTGAAGAAGTGTAGAACTTCAAATATTCCAAATGACCTATTATGTGGTCATTTGTGTTTTGAATGAGGTCATGGTACCCTAGGAGAATTCTAGGCACCCCCAAACCTTGGTACCCTTGATATGATAAGTATATGGTGGAGAAATCCTCCTTTTCTATGTTAAGTATGTGTATGTGAAGTCCATTGAATTGCTCATGCCTTTGATGATATCCATTAAAGTCTTTGACCTTAGAACTTATGCATAAGGTAACATGGCCTTTGACACCTTTATGTGTGGATTATTGATGTCATGTACAAATTGAAGAATTTAAGGGTATTAGACCAAGAATGTGCAAATAAACCCATCATAGGGAGATAGTCCTCTCCAAGCCATTTTCATTTATATGTGGGAGCATATTCTAACTCCTTACGGTTGAAGAAATATGGATTTTTTAATTTGGTGTACCCCACCTTTTTGGGTGAGCCGACCAAACAAATGAGAATTTAATTATCTGTATTTTTGAGAATTTAATAAATTTCCTCCACAAACTATATAAATAGAGTATCAAAAATTTCATTTGTTCATCATCAATTCTCTTAGGAATTTCGCAAATCTTGGAGAAAAGTGCGAAATGTTTTGAAGAATAATTTTTTGGGCATCTTCACTGAAATTGACATAACTTTCTCATACAGAATCAGAATTACAAAATTATTGGCTCATTGGAAAGCTTGTAATGAGGGATATGTGATGATATAATATATAGTATCTTTTGGTTTTTCTATTGTTTCTTAATATTGTGATCTTCATAAAGGTGTGATTCATTCTTCTGGGTTTCTCTTGTGATGGCACATGTATTTCATTGATAGAGTTCATATTTGATCTTAGTATGTGAACCTATATTGGTATATATATTTGGATTCATTATGGAGGCTATGATGATGATGTTTCATACCTTTATGCTATGATGTGATACAATTTATGTTGATAATACATGTGATAATGATGTACACTTTATGAAGTTGATGCACTCCCATACAATATGATGTACATGTATACCATAGTGTGATGATGCTATGATACGCATTATGATGTATACTTGATGTTGATAATACATATACGGTGCACACTGAGATGATGATGATGTATATTTGATGATGAGGATGAATACCCTATGATGATGATGCATACTAATGATGATGATGCATGACAATGCATGCATTATGTTCAATGAAATAAGAGAAGAATTACTTGTTCAATAATTGTGTATGATGATGTGTACAATGATGTACATGAGTAGTGTATAGCAGTGAAATGATATATCAATATAAAATTATTTTTTGGCAGTGATTAGAGAGCCAATATTATCAAGAGTAGGTTTAGTGATTGGTTTGACTCAGGTGGACTGAGTTTGGTGTGCAGACTCAGATTGACTAAGTCGGATGGTTGATTGATACAACTTGATTGGATATATTATTGGTTCAGGTGTGATGCAGTAATCATTTGATGAGAAAGTGATGAGGTGATGAGCAGTTAATGAGCAGTGGTTAGTAGTGAAAGTTGTTGAGAAGTGTGATACAGTTATGGTGCAATGATCAGTGGTATAGGTGTTGATTAGCAGGTACACATGATCAATGCGGTTGCGGTTTAGTAGTTCAGTGTCTATCTTCTTATCTGGGTGGCAGGACAGGGCAAGGAAAGGAGGTTGTATCCTCCTTCCGGTTGAAGCCGAAAAACTAGGGAGTTGAAGCTTCCTTTAGGTTGTAGCCTGTAAATCAGGGGGTTGTAGCCTCCTTCCAGTTGCAGTGGGAAAATTGAAGTCTTTATAATAAGGGGGTAGTTTCCTCCTTCCAGTTATTTCTGGAAAACTATTTTTAAAAGGCTTTCATGGTTCTACCCCCATAACTTGGGGTTTCCACGTCAAAAAATATTGTGTAATGTGCAACTTGTTATTTTTATACACATTGATGTGTTGTGATTGGTGATCAACAACCTGCTTTTGATTGAAATTTTAAATTATACAAATACTGATTCACCCCCCTCTCAGTATTTCAACAGTTTTCTAGTTTGAATCAAATATAAAATTATCCCAACATTGTAGGCATGTAATTTGTATATTATGATCTTCAATATCCCTCCATAGACTTAACTTTACCCTATAAAATCTTTTGTCTCTGAAATATTTTACACCAATAGGCTCTATAAGCACAGTCATAAACTTGATATTGAGATGCATTTTTCTCCAACCGTGTAGATAAGCCATCGCTTTGGATATCTCTAAGATGATCTTAATGCCAGCATAGAGTGGAGTTGGCTAATGTGACCTAGAATTGGGTAATCTAACTATATTCAAACTTGCCATATCTATAATGAGACAATATTAATCAACACCATGCAGGCCTATTCCATAACTTGCATAAGAAATGGGATCTACAAATTTTCTTATTCCATGGATTCATTCTTAACAAATTCACATGAGCTATGATCTCCTTCATACCCACCTTGATTCCAAGCCATTACCCCTCATAGTTTTTACCACTTAGATTCACATTATTTTTTGCCTCAAGTCTCAAGGATTGATCTCTAACAACTTGGTAAAACATAATTTTGCAAGAATTTTTTGCTAAGAACTTGGCCAAGAGAGACTTGTTTTTGTCTTCATTGCAACTTACAAATTTTCAATGCCATCGCTTACAAGGATTGATTCTTCCCTACACTAAGAAACGTATTTCTTATTAAGACTCTTGTAACATGCTACCATTGTGGTACAAAAATTGGAGTTCTTGGACACAAATGCATGGAAGATATTATCACATCAAACTTCATTAAACGACAACAATATTGTTGACAAAATCCTTGCACTACAACAACAATAGGGATCATAATGGGGAGCTTAACTTAGTAGCATAACTCCATCTCATCACAATCAAACATAATAGATGCTATTTGGTCTTAGTTTTTTGGTATAAGGCCTTAAACATAGTATCAACAAATAAAAATGGTCCAAAGAAGGCCAAGTAAACAAAAAATGAGACCAAAATACACTATCTAAAACATAGTAGCTTCTAGAAATGTATTTTCTTGACATTCTCATATTGTTAAGAGTGAAAGTAGTTTGTACAATAGACAATAGTACATAATGAAACAACATATATCTAGTTACCTCTGTATGATCGCACTTTATGTTCAAACATCAAACAGTGCGTTGGACAATTCATAGGTTTAAGCCCAAATTCTTGTTTCTCAACCTGGATCACATGAGATGTATTAGGGATGTGATTCCCTCGACAAAGATCAACCATAGGTCCACATTTGTACACTATAATTGTTTTATCCTCAAGAAGTTCCTTTATAATTTCAACATGCAAGATAATTTAAACCAAATTAGTCAATCACAAAATATAATAAGAAACGTCATTCTCTGTTCCAAGAATATAAAGCAGAATCTTGAATGCCAACAAATATTTTTGATATATAGGATCAAATATTTCCAATGAAATCCAAGGGTTTACAATTCATAAGCAACAATTGGACAACTGATAAAACATAGATTTCGTTTAGCTACAATTGGAGGAAATTAAGAGCATACACAAAATCATGGTATTGTTTGCTTTACTAAAAAAAATAAGAATTTGGCAAAATGACCTTGCCTTGAAAGGATTCTCAGAAAACATTTCAAGATCCTGCTGCTTTGATACTTCTATTCGTTCAAATGGTTGTTTTTCCTGAAAACTCAAAATATAAGAGCACATTATTATTCAAGTTCAGTCTTAATAAATGAAATGGAGAGGCACAACAAAAATTGCACCATCCCAAATCAAAATCAGCTTTTAAAGCACTAAATGTAAATACACTTTTAGCTAACGAGAATGGAAGCAGTTAGACGAGTGTCCACAATTCAGAGCAAATAATTTGACAGTTTAATGCATCCACTTTAACAAGGTCACACTAAAGTCATGGCACCATGGAAACATTTATGTTTCTGAAGCTTTTTCTATAAAAAAAGGTAGAAATTGTGTGTTTCCAATGGCAAAAAATATAAAATAAATAAATAGAGTCCCCACAAAAAAATTCAGACTCTCATATAACCTATTTGTGTGTAGATAAACTCTTAACACGTTTAAAAAATATAAAATTTTCAAAAAAAAGAAAAGCTAAAAAATATCTAAGGTTTGAAATTTTTAGGACTTGATAAATATTTAAAGAGTTTCAACGCCATTTCCATTTTTCCTACAATTTTGAAAAGACTAGTTTCCAAAACTGAAGAGGTTCCTTGTCTCATGTGATTTTGCAACTTAATAAAATACACTTACAAGGGAATCAATAGGTCATCTCAAAGTCAAACCTTTACCTAGAGTTGTTGTATACAAAACACAAAACAAATGTCTCCTAGGAATATAGTATATTAACATATGATGCTGAATTTTTTTTATCTCATAGGTACTAACATCAATATCAAAATTGAAATTGAAATTATATTCATGTACACAAATGGGGCCAAATAAAGTCCATGGGATTCGATAAGACAATATGCAACAATAGCACAAGGCAAGTGCATAAATCACTTCCCACTTAAAGCTAACAATACATAAAGTGAAATTAATACTAAAACAAAAATAGCAAGAAGATAAATGTAAACCCAAATGGAAACACATTGTAGCCTCACAAGATGACATAATGGGGAGCATAACCTTGCGGGGTGGATATTGAATGCCATTTAACATGACGTAAACTTTGATGTGAAGTGAAAGGAACCATTTGTGAAATCGATGTGACATGATAAATAAGATAGTGTAACTCTAACATTGTAGTATTATAGAAGTGGAAATATAAATTCCATGCAAATTTTTTGCCCAAATTCTTGTATGGAACCTCAAACCTTGATGTGACAACCAAGGTAATGTAAATACCAAGCATAATTCCAAATAGGGATCGGTGTCAAGGCTTGCCTTAGGAAAGGAGGGTAGTTAAATTACCATGAGAGTTTATGCCTAGATCCTTACAAGCAAGGTAGGTGGAACTTTGCACATTTATAAGGCCATGAAAAAAGGAGGATAGAACTATGCTTGGAACCTTAACATCACATAGAGGGAAGGTATGCACCTTTCCTAAAACTTTGGATTTACACATGTAGCAAAGAATATCAGGTGGAACTATATATATTTACAAAGTTTGGAGTAAAATATCTAGGAGAGGGACGCCAATAGTGGTGTTCCTTCCCCTTTTCCACCTATATCGGACACATGGAGGGAATGTTGGCACTCCAAATAACACCACACGATAGTGACATATGTGCCCTACCATGCAATACCTTTTTTGTGCTTTTAATGATCACAACTACTACGTTTTTCACCCTTTCTCTCATCTTCTGCCCAACCCTCCGTTCATTCTTGTATGGGGATGGTGCGTGACCATTTACTCCCCCTAATGTTGGTGCACATGGTCCCTGCAACTCCCCATAATAGGATTATGTAGTTGTGATGTGTGGGGTGAATGATGAGTCTTGTTGGTTATTGAAGCTTCTTCATGTTGTTTTATCAGTGGTTCTCTATTGGTCATTTGCGACATCGTGTGGGTGATTTGCATGGTGATGTGGTTTCCTTTACTAGTTTGAAGTTGTGCATTTCTGGTTTAGTGTGATGTTGTGTTTGGTTCATGTGTTTGGGACTGAATTTGCTGCCACCAGCTGCTGAACATGTCGTGGGAAGTTAATCTCTTTTTTGTTCATGTTGGTTTTTTCCACAAAGTCACCAGCTTTTTTACTTCCCCTTTGTCTATGCAGGTCACTTTGGAGGTGAATACAGGTGTGTGGAGCTGTGCATATGGATACGAAGGTGGTTGCAACATTGTTCATGTTTTATACTAGTAGGACCTCGACTCCTACCTGATTATCCTCTGTGTTTTTTAACACATTAACTTCTATTGTGGAATTTGTGGAAGGACTTGGTTACTCTATGCGTTGTGGAGTTGTTTTAGGGTTGGGGTTAATAATCAATTGAGAAATTTTAATGGTTTTTTAGGTTTTTCTCTAGTTGTAACTTTTGGGGTTATGGGTTCTGCTCCATTTGTGCTAATGGATTTGTATCGACCTACATTATTTTAAACATGTCTTTTTATCAGCATGTTAATGGTATTAATGGTGTTGTTTCTAGCTATTTGGTTTAGTTATTATGCATGGAATTGTTCTTGCAGTTATTTTGGTTAAGTTATGTTTTGTTTCTCTACTCGGACACCATATAATGGTTAAATGGAAAAATGTTGAACTTGGGACTTCCTTGGAGAATTTTCAATGGTTAAATTGGTTCAATAGGGTTAGATTTGTTCTTTGAGGCTATAATACCTTGTCAACCGTTACCTTTGAATATGTAACAATTTGAGAACATCTGCATGCAAACTTATTGTGCATTGTTGTTTTACATGGTAATGATGGTTTGGTTCTCATGCAATGAATTTTGTATGTGGTTAATTCAGTGAAATTTTGTTTTGTTTTAATGGTATTAATGTTGGTTAATGGTTTAGAAACAAATGATGTTGTATTTGGATGTTAATGGTGTATTAATGTTGTGATTTTGTTGTTTTCTTCAGTTTTGCTAAGTGTGTTTTGGCCTTCCTTTGAGAATGTTCGATGGTTAAATGGAAAAAAATGTTGTGTTTTCTGTTGAGATTCACATGCATTCATATTGTGGTTGGTTATCTCCAGGGTTTTGATACCTTGATAACCATCACATGGGAACCCATAACACTATTTTATAGATCTAGGATGTTTTATTTAATGTTCATATCATTTATGTTTATCTAATAGGGGAGTTACGAATTCAATATAACAATTGTGTCAATATCAATAGAACAATTTTCCAAAATATATTTTCCCATGTAAGCATAGAATTGATCGAAGAGGCTGTAACTTATTTATAAGACTAGCAGTATATCTTTCTTAATTTATCTTGTTTGTTTTCCCTTCATTTCTCTTATGTTTGATCTTGTCCTTTATCTTTTTTTTTTAATTATTTAATTCCCCTCAGCACATTTTGCCTCTAAGATGGAACTTGGGTGCCTAATGGATTTATGTCTGAGCCGTAAGCTTTGAAGTGGATTTAAAAATCAATAAACTTGACAACAAAAATAACCACATGAGTGTTGCAAGTCATCTCAGGCCTCATTTAAATATTTCCTAACTTGTGCATAGAGTTTTTAAAATTTGATGTAATATCACAAGTGATTTACGAAGTTGGGAAACCCTAGGTTTGTGTCTGCAATCTAATTAGATGTGAAAAATGTATCTATTATGTAGACAACTATTGTGTTACAATGAAAATCATTCAAAACCGACAACAAGGAACCTAAAATTTTCAACCAACAAAACATGTTGTCCATGTTTTTGGACTTCTAAGCATATTTGATCATTTCTATTAGCAATTCAAGCAAGGAAAAATAATAGGGAACAAAGAATGGTCCAAATTAACCAAGTATGGAATACAAATAAAATTAATAGAATAAAAATAGGTATGAGAAGTAGTAATATGTTGTCGATACTTACAATTTCTTGTTACAACTTACCTTGATTTGTGGAGCTTGACACTATCTTCTTTTCCTTTACCTTTCAAAACATCTTTCAACATACTACAAATATTTTCTTGTTGCAGTAATTTCATGTTAGGACCCATCAAAAAAATATTTGCATGTTTATGAAAATAACAAAATGAAGCTAAATCAATACAGTTTGAGTAGTTAGTCTCAACGAATAAAAACAACATTAATAATGAACATTTTACGTTTGATGAAGATTTTTAATTTAACAATGTAAATCACAATAATATTCAAGTAAAATAACTGGTAATAAGAGATCACCTGAGGAAACATTTATAACCACAACACTAAGTATATAAGTCCATCGATCACAACAAAATGTCGATTTTTCCTCTGAAATATGAAAATATTTCCCAATGCTATTTGTAACAACTTCCAATGGATGAGTGAAACAACAATAGTAAAATTTAAACACTACAATTATAGAATTAAATGTGGGAAATGTATAATTCCTTACCATTCATTGAGATCCTCTCTATTTAGAGAATAATTTAATATTCTCTATTGAACATGGCAAACCACGTGAAGGTGGAATCTCTTACAGCCCCTCCCTCCCCTCACATCACTCTCAATTCCCCAAACCCAATGAATCTACTTGCAAATAAAAATTTAATGCAAATTCATTCATTCAATAGATGAAAAAAACATTCATTATAGCATTCATTAAAGCATTCATTCATTCAATAGCCTATAAAACCATTCATTTAAGAATCATTAAACCATTCATTTAAACATTCATTAAACCATTCATTCATTAAATAACAGAAAAAACCATGCACGACATTGTATTATAAAAAAGAATTATTCGAAATTTCTTTAGACACTTCCTTTTTACTTTTCTTCTCTTTACAAAATGAGCAAGAAGCACATCTTCTGGAATTTGTCCTTCGGTTCCTTATGCTTCATCAACTTGTCTTAATGTCTCCCTACTAGACTAGATGATGTGGATCTTGTGGCAAGGGGCTCAGAATTGCTGCAATAATGTGAAAATGTTGCATTAATTTATTTTTGTTTTTACAATTACAAGTATTTCATTTAAAAAAACATTACAAAGGTGTTTTTTTGCTTGTTGTGGGAACATCATGTTCTTCATTTTCCTGTCCACGATCAACTTGTACAGTGTGACCATCTACATGCTCTGCAGTTGAAACTTGGAGAAGTATAATTAATGTTCACCATCTGCAATTATCTATACAAAACTGTAGCATATGAATAAATTCATTACTAGGAATTGAAGCATGATGTTCGACTGGTTTTTGTCCATCATTGACATTAAGGGGATCATTGATTTCATGCTCAAAACATAAGAAATATTTTATGTTAATTGTTTATAACGAATAGATTGCATGACAATTAATAAATTTTCATTAAAATATAAATATTTTATATACCTGTGCACCAGATGGATCAACAGAAGACCGTGTATGCCTAGACAAGAATTTTTTGCGTTCAACAATAGCTTCAAAGTCATGTTGGAAGCCAAGCTTCAGTCTTCCTGAGTGGGCACTTCTTTGAATCGGTCGGACTGCATTTTTGCATAACGTCATTAATTTTACATTTTGCATCGAATTAAAAGGAAAATATTTTTCAATTTATTATTCGATGCATTAATTAGGTTTTCGATACTTACAATCTGTGCCGCCAAATTCGAATAACCACCAGGCCCAAGCTCGTGCTGATCAATTTTGTCCAGTCTTTCTTGTGTGTCCTTTGATGTGTCTGACAGCCTAATCTAGTGTTGAATTATGTTAGATGTTTGAAATTAGTTTTAAAAATTAATAATAATAAGGGTTACCATTACATTGTGGAAAGTATTGCATACATACCTATGCCTGGTAATATCTTTCCTTCTTTTCTCAGAGCCCTCTCTTTCCATCTTCCACTAGGGCTTTCCACTCCTTTGATGGAATCATCAGAGGGCACTCATACCTAGGGTTCCTTTCTAGGTGAACCCTATATTGGTCTCGGACAATCTTCATATGTTGTCCAGCCTTCTTTAGGACATTTGTTGTATCAAAGGTATATTTTCTGAACAAGCCAACCAACCAATTAGTCAACTCATCCTTTAAATGTTTTTTCTGTATTTCCCACCTTGTGCGGATGGTGGGCCCAAAGATCTCCAAGGTCAAATTATTTAGATTTTTATAAAAAACATCATTTCCTGCAAAATAATCATGCCATCATTAGTTTAAAAAAAAGGTTTTATCTGTATATTACAATCAAATTATAAAAACTAAATTGAACAATGTATAATTACTTGGAATCTTCTATATCTTTATTGGAACGAGCTCCTCGTTCACCAAAAATATTGTCTCTATTGATGCCGTGCTAGTGACATGGGAAGTTCCAGGAAATGTTGCTTCAACATCAGTATTACTATTAGGCTTTGCATCCACCCCTTCTTCTGTACGATCTGGTGTGCGTCGGTCAGCAACGGTTTCACTCTCTGCTAGCCTCGGGGGTGTCGTGGAACATGTTTTCGACTGTTCAGTCGATAACACGGGTGCAATATCTGGTGTACATGGATTCATTTTTTCACTGGGCCCAACACTACCTTCACCACCAGTGTGTGGTCGTAGAAAATCATGTAAATACAAACCATTCAATTATAAGTTCAATATCATATAAAAGTAAAAATTATAAATTTATAAATGAATTGATATTATGATTCAAGATTCTGCAACTTACTTTCAAGGCTTGAGATCTCTTGTGCAACACTTTAACCTTTTATTTGATCTCATCTGTTTGTGGAATAATGAATAGCAGACGAAGCATATCCACATTAATTTTTTTCAAGGTCTTCTATATAACCTTAACCAACTCTAGAGAAGAACCAATGTTAGCATCATTCAACAACTCATTCACATCAAAATCTATGGATTTTTGTGTTGGTGTTTCATAAACTGAATCATTGGTCTGCAACAAAAATATATAAAATATTAATTACGTGTTCAAGAAATAGTGATCTGAAGAAAAAAAATTATATTAATATGTTATCTATCATAATTGATTCCTAGAATGACATCTTTGTTTACCTGATGCCTAGATGATTCTATGGTCTGATCAACAACTAGGGACTTTCCCCGATCATCCACCTGCAATACTTCTTCTTGAGCTTCAACTCAGGACTTTCTACATTCACATTTTAAGAGTCCTAAATTTTTCCTCATACACAGTTAGCTCCACTTTACCCGTGTTGCACTTATTTCATATGTAAATCATTTTCCATGATCTGTCCTCAAGATGTGTTCAAACAATATTCAAATCTACCACTAAACTTCTTTGTCCGGAGCACTTCAAATCTGCCATTTGGTACACTTGGTCTCTGATTTTAAACCTCTCTTCTAGATCTTGCAGATGTAAGGGTCCGAAGATGAACTTGGAGAGTTGTCTCCCACAGCATATAGAATTAACTTTGATTTCTCTTTAGAAATCGGGTTGTCTTTATCACCGAAAACCATACTGTTCTTCCTAACAACTTGCCAATGTAGATGTGATCCTTTGCAGCTATCTCTCATTCCTATAGGTCACTAATGGCTCCCCCTATCAATATGCATCTTCTTTGTGTCACGTAAGGCCACATTGTATCACCTCATACTTTTTAGACTTAATCCCTTCCTACGTGTCAAAGTTTACAATCTGATCCTAGGAACTGTTTCTTAGCTTGGAGTGGCCATCATTTTCTCTTGATTCCATCCTCCAAACTCCATGAACTCATGGCATATTCAAAGTATCTAGAAGACTTCAAGTATGGATTTCCATATGCCAGCCACCTTCATCTTTTGTGTATTGATCTTCAACTTCATTTAGATCCAACAAAATATTTTTTCTTACCCATACCTTAGAGTGTCCTTGGCTTAGATTGTTTGTCTTCTGATCTTCAATTTTTCCTTCGTTATAATTCTTCCATGATTCATCAGTTCTCCTTGTTGATGTATATGATGGGCTCCTCCTAGGTTGACTCATTTGACTTGGGCATTCTTTAGCCTTGTGACCAAAACAACTACATGAGAAGCACCTCACTTTGTGACAATTAGCAGCAATATGCCCAAGATGATTACATGTCCAATACCTAACTTTGTCATTAGGGCTTCCAACACTTCTTCTTCCATAGGATCTACATTCCATAGCCTTATGACCAAAATTATAGCAAGAAAAACAATAACCATTAAATCTATTTACATACCTTGATGTTTGGCTCCATCTTGAAGTTGTCCTTCTTCTTTCAAATGAATGTCTTTGATGAGTGAGAGTAGCTTTGTGAGGTACTTTTGAAATTTCAACTTCTTTGTTGGTATGTGCAGTTGCATGAACAACCATGCTGGATTCAGATTTAGGAGTTTAGGGGACCACAAGACTTCTTTCAATTTGTCTTCTTCCATCTTGAACCTAAGGCTAGACTTGTCAGAGGATGACTTAACTTTCATTGAACTTCACATGATATTTTGACTTATCAATTTTCTTTCTAAGACCGACAATTTCCATTTCAAGTCTCTGATTTTCTTTTTCTTTTTCTTCCAACTGAAACCTCATAACATCTTATGTTCTCTTAGCTTCCTCCAACTGGACCTTTAGATCAGTATTAACCCATCTTGATTCTTCAAGATATTTAGGATCTACACCAATCTCTTCTTGCTCTTTTGCTAATCCAATCTTCAATTCCGTGATTTCATCATTTTGATCTTGCAACTTAACTTGCAAGTCTTTGTTCTTGATTTTTAACTTCATTAGCAAATATTTTTTCTCCACTTTGTATTTTTCAAATGACCTCAACATTTTATTCTTGAGTCTTGGATTGGATCTAAGATCAATATCTATCAAAGTGCTTGTAAATGCATTATTTGCTTTCAACAAAACTACTTCTTCATCTTCTGTAAGAACAAATTCATCATCATTACATTCATATTTATTATCCATTGAAGAGTACTTACCTTCACTTGTATCTAAAGCTTGGACCTGCTTTTCTTCTTGATTTTCATCCTTGACTTCTGCTTCCTTTTATTTGTCTTGACTCCTCCTTTGGTGTTCTTCTTCCAGCTTGAACCAAAGATTCTTGGCTGAAGTGTACTTTCCATCCATCAATAAATTTAATGCAACTTTATTATCTTTCTCAAATGCTTCCTTAGTATTCTTGTTGGGTTGGTTAAGTGGATTTAACATTATTTCCCAAAAACTGAATTGCTTCAAGTAACTTTTCATTTTACTTCTCCATCCAAAATAATATGATTTTTCCAAGAATGAAACTTCATTGTCAATGAGCTTTGTTGATTCTTCCATATTGTGTCCCCAAATCCCTTCAAGCTTGTTAGGCTTATGTTGAAGGCCCTACTCTGATACCAATTGTTAGACACAATGGCTCATTGAGAGGGGGGGGGGGGTGAATCAGTGAGCTTGTACTTACTTCAATTTCTACTTCTTCAAACTCTAAAACTTAAGTCATAATTTCACATTCAATTCAACATCATCTTCATCAATAGTCTATGCTTCAATAACCATTTCATTCATCAAATAATACTCATAATCATCAACATATTGCACAAGAGACACAAGATATAATGTGTGTAATATTTTTGTATTTCAAACGGCTGCGACTATGAGGTAAATCAGCACCTACTAATACATAAGAACCTACTTCTATCCAAGACTCTGCTAGGTATTTTCTTAGATCCTACTAAGAAAATAGTTACAAGACCCAACTTCTAGATAATAAGTACATATTTGTCACATTACATCTCATACATCATCATGACATCAATCTCATCATTATAACTCTGTTCATCATTCTCATATGAACGGTCTTCCTGTAGGTTCATCATCATTCTGTCAACATGTCATAAACCTGATCATAAAGATTATTTCATTGCTGTCACCATGAAGTATTCGAGTCTCATCAAGGATCAGTGTTGCTTATGCTATCAAGAGGTCTATCCATGCTCATCATGCCAAGTTATCCAACAAGTATCATCAACCATGTCATCAGTCTTTCCACAGTCACAAAATATTATCTCACATTCTTCCACTTTTCTTCTACATACATTTTTTGCTTAGGTTAGTTGTTGTAACATACTTCATTACTTCCAGATATCTTGAATGGCAAACAATAAATTCCACTGGAATTTAGTCATTAGAAGAGATCCATTATCATCGTTGTAGAGAGCTGCTACAAGTCTACAAAACAATTGAACATTTGTTTTTTACTATAGCTAGAAGTCAAATCCAAAACAAATACCTCAGTGAAGGTTCGGGTCTATTTTAGTCATCCACGAATTCTGTTCCACGAGTTTCCTCAGAGACAATCTGAACTTCTTCTTTAAATTGACCATGCAATTTGAGCTTTACTATGTTGCAATTTTTTTTTGTGTATAGTCAAAAATATAGCATAGTTGTTTCTTCACCACAAAATTTCAGAGCTGTCTCTTCCACATAGTCACTTGAAAATCACAGTTTGTGGATGCCTCAAATCAGTTCTATCCCAAAAAATCAGAACTAATAAAAACATAAAAATTATGTACCAAAATAAAAACTCCAGTTGTTGCCTTAGTCTATTGTATATCTAAATTTCAGACTAAACTTTACTGTTTCTGCGGCTACTACAGTGTCATACAAATTTCAGAGCAGATCCACATAAAACTTTTTTATAAAATGAATGAAATGTAGTGTATAAATATAGGTCAACGTAGAGTGAAGTTGGATGGTCAACCTGCTATATATATGTCTTGTTTATTTATTTCTTATTTAATTATTTTAGACTGAGCCGACCTAGCATTTTGGTTAATTTAATATTAATTAAAAATATCCATTTAGCAAAGAGATAGGGCTTCTTTTAGGGATTCATCTTTTTGCTTGTGGGAGGATCAACACAATTTTACCATGTCCATGTTGGAGACTTTTCCAAAAGCACAAAGATCATCAAGGGTTTCAATTATGCATCATAGGTGCCATGTTCTCCATGTCAAGGAGTTTAAGCCATGAAAAGTATTCAAGTAGTTGGTTAATCATCTTTGACACATCATGCATATCCATAATCACCACAAGCTTCAATGATATGCATATCAAGTCATCATGTGTGTGGGTTCAAGAGTTCCATGTCAACGTTGTGCATTCATGACCAAGCAAGGGCTCTTCCACATCATCAGAAAACCATGCATCATCAATAATCATATAGTGTCCAAGGGTCATCATACTATCATGTGTATGGGTGCCACACCTTCTCATGGACTAGGACCATCTCTAGGGGTTCCAAAACCCCATCAAGCTACCAATAACCACACAGATCACAAATTACCACAGAATGGGTCATTTGGCTCATTCATGCCATGTCATCAACATTTGACACTCCTTTGTCTCCTTATCACTCCTTTGTCATTAATGGGTGTCATCAATGACAACCAATGCTCAACAATCTGTACCCATTCTGATGATGTATACTATAGTATATTTCATTTCAATTTACCAGCTGGTCAGGAGTTCAATTCCCACTGAGGGAAAATGCCCCATAAAAAAAAAATATTGACATAAAAAATGATGTGGCTAAATTTACAAATCACATAGAAAATTGTACTTACAGAAGGAATTTTTGCAGTCAATGAACTCCTGAGAGAAATTACGATGTCCTGAAACCATCTAGAGAAATGAAGAAACCAATGAAGGAACCCATGAAGGAAACCCGTGTAGGACACCAGAAGGAACCCGTGAAGGAAACCCGTCAAGGAAGCCCGTCAAGGAACACCTGAAGAAAATTGACAGAGCAATGAAGAAACCAATGAAGGAACCCATGGATTCATCCAAGTTTCAAGAATCAATCCAGTGAAGGAACCAGCCGCAAAAGACAAATATCAAGTCGTAGAGTATCAACCCAGAGTAAAGGTCGACTCTGCAAGGGAACTCCAAATTATTGGATTGTAAATTTTGTAACGTGCGGGAGGGAACTTAGGTGCAGGTAAGTGAATAATGAAGGAAATGGAGTAGTTTTATAGGTTTTTATTTGTTGTTTATTTATTTATTTGTTTGTTTGTTTGTTTTTATTTGTTATTTGATTTATTTGATTTTATTTGTTATTTGTTATTATTTATTATTTATTAATTTATTAGGTTTCCCTTACACCCTATGTACCCAAGGCACATTTATGTTATACATTTCATAACCTAAATGTGTGTGCCTCACACAACTATAGTACCATGGATGATTTGGCCCACTCAGCTACCACCATGTCATCCTTTGAGATCCTCTAAACCTATCATTTTCAACTAAATTCCTTACTCTATGTTGTGTGTGCTATTGATCCATCACATTCATGCTCAATGATGTTAAACTTAGATAAATTTGAGTCAAGGATCCCCCCTTCTAATGCATTTCAAAGTATATTCATGATAATAAAAAAACATGATCATACATTAGTGCATCATTGATGAAAATTCTTCTTCTTATGTCATTTCCACCATCGTTTGGGGGAAGTTAGTCTCCCATAAGATAGTCCCCTCCAAAACTAACCTTTGGGCCTACAATGACCATCCTTCCTAGCTTAAAGGGATCTTCAAAATGTCCCCATTGAATTAGGTTCGCAATATGGTCTTAATTGACATAGAAGTTGTAGATGCTTCATTTGAGTACATTCTTCTTAGGTGTAGTTATATGTATGCCATGAGGTGATTTTCTCCTTAGTATTTCAAACTATGATGTTTCCCCATGAGGTAAAGGCCATTTCTTTGGATAATTTTAAATACTAAGAGCCCCAAATATAACAGATACATCTCATCTTACATCATTATGGGCCCCAACTGTTGAAATATTGTAACTTCGAAGAATATTCTATATGTACTTTTTGTGGTCCCCGATGGTCCTACCAGGAGAACCACTTGTATTACTTTGTACCCCGATGCTTCTAATCGAAAGAACTAATCAGATTCATGAGGTAGTCCCCTCAAATTGTAAAGGTGGGTCATTAGCACCCCAGTTGTGGTTATTTGAGCCTACATGTTTAACTCGAGCCTACATGATTAACTTGAGCCTACATGTCAGAATTAATTATTAAGTGAACGGATGAATATAAATAGAGGTGTGGCGCTCCTCATTTGGAACACACACACTCACTTGTGTAGCGCATTAGTGAAGGAGTGAGAAGTAGATGGAGAAGGAGGATGATCAGTCTTTTGATTTTTACCTTTTATCTTTTTGGGGCATCTATATTGAGGAAGCTTTTGCTAGGTTTTTTCCCTTTAGGGTTTTCCTAGGATAAATATTTGTGTTCTTTTTTTGTATGGTTGTGCTTGTCTATCTTTCAGTGATATTTTGGCTTATGGTTATGCTGTTATGATGCTAAATGTTTTAAGATTCGATATAACCATTAAAAATTCAACACCAACATCTTCAAATACTCCACATTACTTAGGGCATATAAAGGTATGCATCCCTCACTCTCTCCCATGTGCACCATCACATCATTTAATGAGGAACCCAGTACATCCATGATGTTCCACTTTTGATGCCACAAGAGCTTGTGTTTCCCTCTTATCCCACATTATCATAAAGTGAGATAAACCCACCCACTAGTTGGACCCCTCCTTTGTATTATGCCCATCCAAGTATCCCTACAAATCACATACCCTTCTCTTCCCAATCCCTAGAATGCTTAGTACCACCGTAATGGTTGCATTATCCCTTCTAATAATAGCCCTTGGGATACATGTTTGGTATCTCGCCCCCCACACCCCCCCCCCATGATCTTACTTCAACTCTACCAACAAATTAATCTTTACTTTAGTACCAAATTGGAATGTTCCATCACTTTTAATGGCACATGAGAAACCTTACGCACCTATCACATTGATCAATCCATATGCTTATAAGACATTGGAGGCCAACATTTAGAAAGTTAGGGCCATTGTTTTCCTTGCATATGTTGTAGTCACACTCAAATTCCAATTCTTTGTTCCCTTTGTAACATCCATGGTCATGTATTTTTTGTATTATTATGTTTATGTATTATTTGTTAATTTTTTTATGCCTAATATAGAAAAGGTGTTAATGACACTCATATCCCACCAAAGGACAATGATCAAAATTTATATGGTGGTTGATGGCCTAGTTTGAAAACTAGAGCCATAGAAGCTTCATTTTTGGCCAAAGTCTATACATCCATATCTTGTGTGCAAAACCTCGTAATAGTACCCATATTCCACTCAAGGAAAAATGCACTTTATAGAGTTTTATAATGGTTATTTAATGAATATATCATGTTCCATAATACCTATAATATTAATTTAGCATTAACGACATTATTCTCCTCCCATAATCATGGTCAAGGCCCTAAGACCCACCAAATATATGTACAAAAAAACCTAATGGCATCCCTATACAAAATGTATGCAAGAGGTTCCTTTTAGAGGGATCTATTGTAATTCTAGGCCTTTATTATTTCCCATTATCTCAAGAATTGCTAGTGTCAGTCATGATGATGATGATGGTGATGATGGCGATGATGATGATGATGATGATGTTTGAGTTAGAAACCCTCCCACACCATCAATGCATGCACCTAGTTAAATTATTCCAAATTTCAAACCAAGTCGGCACATATATAAAAAAATTCAACGCTAGCCCCAAGTAGCACATTAAGTTAATCTATAGGTTTGGTTTTTGTCACTCGAATTGTTAGTGTCAGTCATGATGATGATGATGATGAAAATGACGATGATGATGATGTTTGAGTCTGGAAACCATCCCACGTCCTCAATGCATGCGTCTATTCTAACCATGCCAAATTTTATACCAAACTGGCACATATATAAAAAAATTCAATGTTGACCCCATGTAGCACATTAATTAATCTATAGGTGTGGTTTTTGCTACTCGAATTGTTAATGTCGGTCATGTTTGATGATGATGATGAAGATTTTGATCACGATGTTGATGTCATATGGAATGATGAAGAAGATGATGATGATGATGTAACATCCCCGACCCTCCAACCGGCGAAGAGGACGCTACCAACCATCATAAACCTCTGGGCAAACTAGCCCCATGAACAAGAACATGCATATAAAGCTGAAATAAAATGCTTAAATACATCAAATATTCTAAGATGCATAAAACATACACGGATGCATAGTTACTCAACATACAGCGGAAGCAACATATACATTCCAGCATCAACATGTTCATCATGATTCATTAGACAATAGGTAGTAAAAGTAAATGCAGAAGAAAAATGGACAAGAACACTTATCTTATAAATATCTCATCCCGCAACAAGCTACATCACTGCAACGTTCCACCCAACCATAGGCCAGTGTGCTCATCAATCTCTCAGGAACATTGCCACTCCCGAGCTAGGCATGATTCCCCAAGGAATAAGGGTCAAAGCAGGCTTACACATAGCCAAGGTTACACAAAACAGCCAAGTCAACACAGTTGGGTTTTTCAAGTCGTCAAGGAGCTAGGAAAGGATAGATGCTAAGCTGGTCATCTCAATGGAGAAGTAAGGATGCCTACATCAGAGTTAACCTGACCTCTAAGACATCCACACACCCAACACTAGGAATCAGTCCTTTCTCTGCTACGTAGTCCCTCAAAACTTGACTTCCCTTTCCAATACTCTTCAAGGGTTGTGGAGAAGAAAGCCAGCAGTTTAATTATGTCTGAGTGGCTCCCAACACTAGGTTTCTTAAGCATACCCAGCCTCTAATCCTGCTCTAAACAGTCCGAAGACAAACCACTGCATACCGCAGTAAAACAAACAACTCACGGCTCTATGAAGAAAAATGAAGATAACAGGGTGACAACCCAAACGAAAAGGTGAGCACAGCTCAGGTTAGACAAGATGATTCAGAGTTGTTCTTAACCCTAGCATGGCCAAAACAACTCAGCGACACCCAAAAGATGATTGCATTCACAACAATGAACAACGTGGGGGAAAACCACAACAAGCCACAGTTTCAGGGGTAGAACAACAACCGATCTCATGGCTAAGCCACAGAAACATTACACAGCCCGAAAACGGGAGAGAAGTCCATTTCTCAATATTGGACAGGGGAAAAATAGGTACGCAGACCCCAAAACCATGAGGTTAACACACATACACACAGTCCGATAATACAAAAGGAAAATCGATCCTCTTCACAGGCCCGGGGAAGAACACAGTCGATCTCTCCATGAAGAACCACATATACCAGTAATCAGCGAGAGAAGGGAGAACATAACTGATCCTTGCATGCGTGAGATGGTCAAGACAAAAACTACAAGTGGAAGAGTGGAGAGAGTGGTAACCGTCCCCTTGCCCTCCGCGTGAGGAAGAGTGAGCTTGCTGGTGGAGTGTACATGGGGCAAAGACTGGAAGTCCTACCACCCACAACTCCCCAGCCATAACTGCTCCCAACTAATCGAACAACAGAATTTTTGTGGGTGGTTGACACATGGAAAACTCCCAATGGCTCCCACGGTTTAGACAACCCCCCCCCCCTTAACCTTAGGAATCATGCCCTTTTCATTTAACGTTGCACCGCCGTAGCTGGATGTAGGTTTATTTTTATTGATGTGTATATTTACATGATGACAAAACTATAATGTGCCAGATAGCACGACATACCATCGGCAATGATCCCTATTGCCGAGACATACACAACCAAATCGATGGTGGGGCTTTTGCCTTTAGCTCCACACCATGATTAATTACAAAATATACATCATGTAAATTTTAATGCAAATGGGGTCAAAACCGGGGTATTACAATCCCCTCCCCCTTGGAATAACATTTTCCTCGATGTTCTAATACATAGGAATGCATATACCATTTGCACATCAAAATTTCAAAATTTTGCAGATTTGTCCCGTGTTCAATTATTTACTTTGAACTTTCAGGACCAAGCCCCTTAGCTTCCATGAGCTTCTCCTACTAGTTTTCAGCTTTCGGCTCATCCCCAAGTCAAGGAACTTTGTGGCTGCTATCCTCTTAATGTTCCCTCATTGGGTAGTCTCGACGTAAATGATGTCCTCCGCATTTCCAACATTTCATTGGTTGCTTCATCTTTACCTGCTCAATTTCCTTTGAGTCTTCATGCCTGGAACGTTTCTTAACGGATTTCTTGGATGAATGTCCCATCATTGATCCACTTTCATTTCCTTTATAGATTTCCCCAAGAAGGCTTTTTACCTCCTTTTGCAAACCAATAGAGTCTTGCAAAATCTGGTGGTTCATCTCATTCTGCCTTTTCTGTATCTTGAACACCTCTCCAAGATTCTCTTGGGTCCTGGAAATCATTTGAAGGAGACTTCCAGTCAAGTCCAGCAGCTTTTGTTCTGCTGCCATGGTCAATGTGCACCACTGGATTTCACCTTTCTCACTTGTGAAATGCATCATTGAAATTATGTTAGACCAAGCATAATGTAGGCATTTAAATCAGTCAATTAATTGCCCAATTGGCATGACAGTCTAAGTCTCATCAAGGAGACTTTCATATTTTTCATGCCTTCCCAACAGGCACATGAGCTTATTCATGTCCATTCTTGGGCAGGGAATTAACTATTCCAGCATTCACAATTTACTTTGAGAAAATACACACATTCCAATTTCAGTCATACATGCATTCAACAATCTTTTGTTTTCACAATGGATATATATATATATATATATATATATATATATATAATCAAAAGGCAAGAGAGAGCAGTAGGAGTTTTTCCCCTCTTTGTTTTGTTCCATCCTAGAACCCACACCACTGCTGTGGCTTTTCATGCTCTTAGCCTCTTTCACTTCACCGTGAATGCTGGACCAATCCCTCTTGGTCATGACACTTAGTGTCTCTGGTCTATTTCATACCTCTCAACCATGGAGCCTTCCCACATGGTTTTTCCTGGCTGCTAGGACCTTCACAGTCTCACTAGCCCCCTTTTCGTTACTGCTCATTCTGTGCTCTCCAGGACAGTCACATGTCCACATGCACCCCTAGGATGCTTTTGTAGTCCTCGCTTCCAGCGATACCTATATTCAAACATTTAATAGATTCACATGTTTAGTTTATTCCCATTGGTTTTTACCTCTTAAATAAGAGCTTAAAACATCATAACCAAATCATATACACATGTATATTCATAAGCAAGAATTGCAAAATAATCCAATACTTATCTGTATTGTGCATTTCCTCTCTGGTCCACAGGATCCTGCTTTGCTTTGCAAGCCTTGGGATTACCTATGGACTTGGATGTTAGGTCAGCACGTAGGCTACTTCACAACATGCTTTTATATGTATCAGGCACAGTCAAGCCAACCTTCAGTTGGGTTTATCGAACCATCAACAAATCGCCTGCACTTATATCAACAATACACTTATGTAAACAATGCACTTATATCAACAACCAATCATCAGCCAAGCCAATGCAGTTGGGTTTTCAGGCCATCAACAATAACACATGCACTTATATCAACAATAAATGACCATTTCCAGGTTTCATTTCCAGCTGTGAGCTCTAATTCCTTTTAGGGTACAACACCAGACTACATCTGTTTAGCCTGACAACACAAGCAATATAAGCAAACTCATCAGCGTTATTGCTCTAAAACTATAATCATACTTCACATCATTCACTATCAAGTATTGAGACACTAGGAGTGCGTCCACTCCCTAGGGTGTAATCAATATTGAAAACCCTTTCATGATCCGACATCGAAAAAGTGTGCACCCTTTTCCGGTGTGTGCCATGTAGGCCCTATTCATACTCAAGCAATCGGTCATCATGGAAATAAAATCAAAACATGTTCTACATATGGAGTTTTAATAATTTGACATGCATATTCTTATCTAGGGTCACAGAACACTTATCCATTTGGTGATGCGGTATTCCTTCGTTAAGGAGGAATGGGGGCTCCCTTCTCTAAGTTGACAGTCCCTCAGTTTGCCATCCCAATTCCTCTTTACATTTGGTATCCACACATGTATTACCGACATAACCTATACCATCTCACTCATGTTGCTTACCAAACATGTAGTGCATATGAGACATTTCCAAAATGTCCAATGGAGTTGTACCAGAAACCCATTTCTAGATAAGGGAAAACCTTCCCATGAAGTTTGGCTCCTGCAGGTCATCACACATGATCTTCCTGCAGTGTGTACCCCTGGCACATTCATCAAATAGCCAAACAGTAAGTCATTATCTGATAATACAATCCAAATTTGATTGTTCCATAACCAAGCAATGACATTAGTAATTAAATTCAATGAGATTTTGCAACTTTGTTTACTACAAAAATTGATTTGCTTGGAAATGAGGTGATCCTCAAGTGTGGGTCTCTTGTAAGCAGCACCACTATGCCCATTATAATTTTATGTTTACTAGCATAACATGAATACCCACTTACAATGCGTCCTCCTGACACAATCTTATGCAAGCCAATAGTGATTAGTAGTTGTCAGCAATTTCTTAAATCCGAAACTCACAATTCAAATTTAACAACTCATCATGCATACAAACTATTTTCACAGCCATGAGACTCTTCTCATAAGGTTTGGCTCTTTCACATGGTAGATTTCGGCCTTTATCGTGGTCTTACCCAAATTTCCATGCCCCAAAAAATCTACCCGAAACCTAAACCTCAGTCAGCCAAACACTTAGTAAGTCTTGATGCATATAACTTTTTCATTGCTGCAACAATCACTGAAGCATTTTCAGAATTTATAAAATTCAAACACTTCCAGCTGTTAATCACATCAATATTACCAAAACTCATTTACTTCACGCAATCATTATCATACTAAAATTTGCAAGGTCACATCATTTATGCCAAAATGAAATGTTCAAATACTCCTTACTCCACAAGCGTATCATTGTACCACCTTGCCCTTCCATAGAGCATTTCCGGTAGCCAATCAATCATGACTACCCTCTTCATGCACTTACTATCCTGCATTCATAATAGCTCTTGAACGGTTCCAGAATTGTCATTAATTCATCGTTTCAGCCATTAGTTATTCATAATAACTCATGCACTATCTCTATGCATTCATGCATTGCATCGCAACATTTGCACCCATACTTATGTATGCATATCTACAACATTTACTCATACTTTTCATATGCATCCATTCAATGCATAACTACAAGATTTATAAAATATTTTAATGCATACCCACTCAATGCTACCTTGCATTGATTCAGGAATACTATGCATTCAAATATACCATGCATGGCCTAACCATGACTACTTTATATAGGATGCATGACTATAATCAAGATCATCAGTGCTTACTTTCCTTGGGCTACTAAGCTCATAACAACATAATACAGGCATGACACCTTTCTTTATGAACGCAATATAAAATTCAAATACTCACACGGTATGAGACCTCTTGCTTTTACCACTCCATGCAATTGTCATAATTAAACTCTTACCTTCATGGGTCCTGCTTACACCCTTGCCATTACCAGTTTGGTTGGTCTTTTGCAGGAGATTACAGAATTTTCTCACCAAATTTTGATTCTGGACTTGTTGCCTTATCCCTTTCTCCATAGGGTCGCCAGTCACATTTTTCAGCATCAGCAACATATTCAGCCATGTCCATGTTGTCGTTGGTTTTTCCACTAATGCCAACACCAATGCAAGAATGATCATTAGTGTCTCATTATAAATGTATAATTCTCACTATTCTTACCAACATGTAATATCTTATGCATGCAAGGCATATCCTCATACATTTCATGTATAAAACTTGTAATCATAATTATCAAGACAGGGTTTAAGGAAATTTCCCTTTTCAAGTCCCTCATCCTTGCATGGAACTCCTCTTCCACACAATAGCTGGTTTGACTTCATGGTCTTGCTACCTCTAGGCATGCAATTCCCGGATTGTCCATATTGACAGCAACACGTTTCTCTTTCAGGAAATCACTAGCACTTTGCTACTCCACACTCAAATTCTGGTGCCTCTCCCTTGTTCCCTGCTAGATAAGATTTCCAACACCTATCCACATGCTTCATTCTGACCTCGGCTATGAAAACCACACCACTTCAAAAATGATGCTTTTTACCAAATGTATTATGGTCTGAAATGTTAACTTCAGCCACCTGGAATTTTCTTCTCTTTCAGCCCTGTAATCCATTGAAAGTCTGCTGAAATCCACTGAAAAACAGTTGGAATTTGCTAAGAAAAATTCCACTTCGAAAAACCCAAACTAACTTTTCCATGTTTCGATGAGCAAATCGGATCTCTTCCCCACTAACTTTCCGGTGTTTCGATGAGCAAATCGTTTAAACTTCCGATCTACATCGACGATGGCAAGGACTATTCATCGGATCCTTTTCTCACTAACCTTTTGGCATTTTGGCAGCTAGAACGTCTAATTTTCTCCGCTGTATCGAGCCTATAGTGATCTATCACTCCGAACTTCATCGGCGATTAGGACCTCAACACTTCCGGAGTGTCAGCACTCCCAAACACTAAATGCCACTATAGTTATGTATTGGAACTCGGAATCACTATTCAATAAACACATCAGCATCAGCGAGTGGAAGGACTAGTGCATCAGTGGCATAGTTCACTTAGAAGCCACAATGACGGGTGGTATTCCCATTGCAGTCTCCGCAGACCTTTTACCCCATCGACAACTTCATCTTTTATCTGTAGGCGATGTCAAAAACTATCCATCGGCGATGTCAACAACTATCCTTTTTCGATCGCCGATGATCCCGTTCCTTAGAAAAAATTTCAGAAATTTTTTGCTGCGTCAGTGGTCGAGTGCTCTATGCATCGAGTGGCTAGTCGTCTTGGTTTCTGCATTGGCGGCCAATGGTCCTTCTGTGTCTTCCGCGGCCACAAGCCTATTGGCGGTCGGAACCTCTGGTCACTGTGGCATCGGCAGTTGGGACTTCTACCCATCATAAGGTTAGTGCTCTAGACATCCGCAACGGCGGACACATAATCAGCTAAACTTTTTTGATGCCCATTGGTGGACCAAACCACTAACTTCTCCCACGGTGTCGACGAATAATTCAACTATAATTTTTCGATCGGCGGTCGGAACAACTATCCATCGGAGGGATAGTCTACTAAACAGCTGCAATGGCGGACGCTTGATCAACTATCTTCCGCCGATCGACGCTCTAATCCTCTATCATTCGTCGATCGCCAATGGGTTTGACACTTAGGTAAGTCTTTGAAACTTCTTCCTTGCATCGGCGATCCCAAAAACTATTCGTCGGTGATCCCAACCACTATTCTTTTCCAATTGCTGATGATCTCGTTCCTTAGAAAATTATTCGTAAATGTTCTGCCTTGTCTTCTGCCACATCGGCTGTCGAAGCAATTTTCCTCTGTGGCATCGATGATCGGGGACTCTATCCATCAAAAGGATAGTCCTCTAACCAACTACAATGACGGATGCAAAATCAACTAAGCATTGACCATGCGATCAACTAATCATCGCTGATCGCCGATGATTTCACTACTTCGACAAATTTTTCCAAAATTTCCTCTCCGTCGCTGTCGGTGGTCCAAACGACTAACTGTCGTCGATCAATTTACTAACCTCTATTAACGTGTCATCAGCGATCCCTTCAACTTAGTGGTGCCGATCGCTGATGGTCGGCATCGGGTGGTCGATCAACTAGATGTCGTCAATCCGTCTAACTAATTTTGCCGTTGCCGGGGTCTGCATCAAAGGCCCATCTGTCTAAGTTTTCTGATGTGCCGACAACCAAGCACTTAGAAAAAATTTCGAAACCAAGGTTGTTTGTCCCTCATCGAGTGAAATTTAGACTAGCTCTTCCACTGCATCGGAAGAACTTCTCACTAAGTTTTCTGATGAGCCAATAATTCTGGCACTTGGAAAAATTTTGAAAATTTTCCTGCCATTCACCCATTTTCTCCTGGTTTCTTCTGGGCAGTAGGCACCCTGCCTCTGTGAACTATTTCTCATGGACCTCTTAGGCCCAAATTCTGCAACATAAGCTCTGTCACTACATCTTCATGGCCCATTCAGGCCCATGCTGCAACCAGAGCTCTGATACCATACTGTAACGTCCTCGACCCTTCGACCGGCGAAGAGGACTCTACCAAACCATCATAAACCTTCGGGAAAAATAGCCCCATGAACAAGAACATGCATATAAAGCTGAAATAAAATGCTTAAAACATAAAATATGCTAAGATGCATAAAACATACATGGATGCATAGTTACTCAACATACAGCGGAAGTAACATATATATTCCAGCATCAACATGTTCATCACGATTCATTAGACATTAGGCAGTAAAAGTAAATGCAGAAGAAAAATGGACAAGAACACTTATCTTATAAATTTCTCATCCCACAACTAGCTATGTCGCTGCAACGTTCCACCCAACCATATTCCAGCGTGCTCATCAATCTCTCAGCAACACTGCCACCCCCGAGCTAGGCATGATTCCCCAAGGAATAAGGGTCAAAGTAGGCTTACACATAGCCAAGGTTACACAAAATAGCCAAGTCAACATAGTTGGGTTTTTCAAGTCATCAAAGAGATAGGAAAGGCTAAATTCTAAGCTGGTGGTCTCAATGGAGAACTAAGGACACCTACATCAGAGCTAACCTAACCTCTAAGACATCCACACACCCAACACCAGGAATCAATCCTTTCTCTGCTTCACAATCGCTTAGGCCCTGACTTCCCTTTCAAATACTCTTCAAGGGTTGTGGAGAAGAAAGCCAGTAGTCTAATTCTGTCTGAGCGGCTCCCAACACTAGGTTTCTCAAGCATACCCAGCCTCTAATCCTGCTCTAAACAATCCGAAGACCAACCACTACATACCGCAGTAAAACAAACAGCTCACAGCTCTATGAAGAAAAATAAAGATAACAGGGTGACAACCCAAACGAAAAGGTGAACACAACTCAGGTCAGACAAGATGATTCAGAGTTTTTCTTGACCCTAGCATGGCCAAAACAACTCAGCGGCACCCAAAAGATGATTGCATTCACAGCAACAAACAACGTGGGGGGAAACCACAACAAGCCACAGTTTCAGGGGTAGAACAACAACCGATCTCATGGCTAATCCATGGAAACATTACACAGCCTGAAAATGGGAGGGAAGTCTGATTCTCAATCTTGGATAGGGGAAAAATAGGTACGCATACCACAAAACCGTGAGGGTAACACACATACACACAGTCCGATAATACAAAAGGAAAATCGATCCTCTTCACAGGCCGGGGGAAGAACATAGCTTATCTCTCCATGAAGAACCACGAATACTAGTAATCGACGAGAGGAGGGAGAACAGAACTAACCCCTGCATGCTTGAGATGGTCAAGACAAAAACCACAAGTGGAAGAGTGGAGAGAGTGGTAACCGTCCCCCTGCCCTCCGCATGAGGAAGAGAGAGCTTGCTGGTGGAGTGTATGTGGGGCAAATACTGGCAGTCCTACCACCCACCACTCCCCAGCCATAACTGCTCCCAACAAATCAAACAATAGAAGTTTAGTGGGTGGTTGACACATGGCAACTCCCAATGACCTCGACGAGTTAGACAACCCCCCCTTAACCTTAGGAATCATGCCCTTTTCATTTAACGTTGCATCGTCGTAGCTGGTTGTAGGTTTATTTTAATTGATGTGTGCATTTACATGATGCCAAAACTATAATGTGCCAGATAGCATGATATACCATCAACAACGATCCCTATTGCCAAGACATATAGAACCAAATCGATGGTGGGGCTTTTTCCTTTAGCTCCACACCACGATTAATTAGAAAATATACATCACGTACCTTTTAATGCAAACGGGGTCAAAGTCGGGGTATTACAGATGATCATGACGATGACGACGATTATGATGATGATGACGACAATGATGATGGTAGTGATGATGATGATGTTTGAGTCTGGAAACCCTCCCACACAGTTAATGCATGTGTCTAGTCTAACCATGTCAAATTTCAGACTAAGGCATGAGTGTTAAACTAGTTGAAACAAGGAAGGTCTTCCTACATGCATGTGTCCTTGCATGCAGAAGACTTAAATTAGGAAGCCAATTGTATTTAATTATTTTTCCTAATTTTACTTTGGAAAATAATTAAAGTGATCTAATTATTTATTGAATTTAAGTGAAAGTGAAATTAGGGTTTTCGCTTTACCTAAAGTTATAAAGGAAAGGTCAATTGGTGGAGAGGACACACACACACTTGTATTCCGATAGAGACAGGATACAGACAGAGATAGAAAGTCGGACAAAAGGATTTAGCTGGGAAGATGGAGGAGTGAACAAACATGATCACCAAGATACCAGGAATGACAAAGGCCACACGGATCGACAAGAAACAACTGCAGAGGAAGGTCGTGCAAGATCGTACGGATTCCGTATAGTTGTCGTACACACCATACGAATTTTGTACAGCAGTATGGATCTGCACGTGTGAGAGGTCGTACAGTGGGTCGTACACTCATGCAGGAGGGTGTTGTGGTTTAGCTGGGATTTTCCCAGTGATTCTGTTGGGGTGTTGCATTCGTCAAGTTTGGGTGAATTTGCAGTAATTGTACACGTTCCATATTTTCTCATAATAAAACCGATATTTCACTGTTGCACCGGTTTTTCCATCTTAGGTTTTTCCGAGGGTTTCCATACCCAAAATAATAGTGTCAATATTGTGATGTGATGTTGTGATTTATTTCTCAGTTTTATATTCCACTGCATACTGTAAAATATATCCATATGTGGTTATCAATAGAGATTTTGAATGCATTGTTTAGCCCTAGTTTGAATATTAAAGAAAAAATTACAATGAATATTCCATTGAATGGTTCATCACAACAAATCTATACCATTACTACAATATAGTAAATCTTTACTCAAGTATATGGTTATTTTCTTATAATTAGTTTAAACATGAAAATAATTACACTATTCATAAAGTAAAAGAGTTCAAGACATAAAAATAATAATAAACACTATATTTTACTCTTAAGAAACTTATATTGGAAAAAACTCCAACAAAATGAAGGACGTTGTCTTTATTCTTTATAAAATAGAAAGATTATAGTGCAAAATATAGGTAAATCATAAACTCAATATGGATCCATTGAGCACCATGGTATGATATAGTTCCCTTCAAGGTACCTATTCTTTTATGCTTTGTTATTTCTCTCTTACTCCTCTTCACTATTTCTGAAATCATAGAATGCGAACACTACAATATGAGTTGAAACCTTTTCACTCCTTTTTGCTAAAAGGTTTTATCACTCATTCTTAGCTTTTGGACTTAGGGTTAGTTATTTTCTTAATTCTTCTAGAACATTCTTCCACATTAATACATCGCTATATCACACATAAGAGGATGATATGGTTTTCAAATGTCATTGAAGTGGATAGAGTGTCACGTCCCTACCTTTCTACCGGCGAGAGGAAGCAACTATAATGCTAACAATCCGGGTAATCTATCCCAATGAACGTAAAATAAAATGCATTGGAAATAAACATACACATATGCATAAATAATTAACATACAGCGGAAGCAAATTCAGTCATTCATGGCATTTTAACATGTTCATATTAAATCATAATCACATATACAAATGCAGAGATAAAACAAACACAGTTGCAAGGATTTAAACACAAGAATACTTATCTCAGAAGAAGCTTGTCCTGCAACCAGCTACATTGCTGCAACATTCCACCCAACCATAGGCCACTCAGCAATCACTACCACCCTCGAGCTGGGCATGATTCCACAAGGAATAAGGGGAACACTAGCAAGCTCACACGTAGCCAAGGGTCCACAAAACTCAGCCAAGCCAACACAGTTGGGTTTATCAGGCTAACAGGGGGCTAGAAAGGTTGGCTACTAAGCTAGTGAACTCAATCCAAGAGCTATGGACACCTACACCAGAACTACCCTGACTTCTAAAACATCCACACACACCCAACACAAGGAAGCTATCCCTTCTCTGCTACACATTCCCTCGGTCTATGCCTTCCCTTCCAGTGTTATTCAGGGGGTGTAAAGAAGAAAGCTAGCCCTCTAGCTCTGTCTGTGAGTCTCCTGCACACACCAGGTTTGTCAAGAAAGCTCAAACCCCATTTCCACACCTAAAGATAGTTCAAAGGCCAACAAACGGTGTGCACACAGCAACAATAGTTCTGGACTGAAGGAAAAACACCACAGAGACCAAAATCAGGTATGGCAACTGGGTAGAAACAACCTAGACGGAGCAACTCGAATTCCAGAGTTGTTTATGGCCCTAATGTGGCCAAAACGACTTCAACAACACCCAAAATTCATGGCTTGGTTCTCCCACTCATTGGGAAACACTAAACAACGAAATTTCTCATCGTGGGCATGTGGAAACGACACCAAAACGCCTAACAGAGATCCCAGCCACTAGAAGCTAACAAAAACACTTCACAGCCATGGTAAAAACACATGAAACTATAAAATCTGAGTGGAAAATGCACCGGTAGCTCCAAAATCATGAGGAAAACCAACCCAATCCTTGGCATGACAAAAATGACCTCCCATCCATGGGAAAATGAAGCCAACAACAAAAAACGTGGGATGAAAACACACACGGGAAGTTCTGGATGCCTGAGAGAGCTCACGTGAAGGAAAAATGGTGAGGAAAACATGCCAATGTGAAAGCATGGCAGAATGACCTACGTTTTTCGGTTTTTGCTTGCCAAAGGAGTCAAAAAGCGTTTTCCAAAAACTGATGGCTTCTCCAATTCGAATTTGGGTTGTCATACCTTTCCCATCCCATGCAATAACCAACCCAACCAACTTTTGGCAGTAATAAATGATTGGATGAATGAGACAAGAAAGGTAGTTGAAAGTTTGATGGGTTCTCCCTCTGACATTTGGCTTTTCCCCATTGGCCCAAAGGTTTGAATACCCCCCCCCCTTATCCTTAGGAAATCGTGCCCCTTCGCATTATTGTTGCATTGACATAGCTGGTTAATAAAAATGCATATTTACATGATGTCCAATTTATAATGTGCTTGGCTAGCACCAAATACCATCGGCATCAATTTTAATCGCCGAACATATAATGTTAAATTGATGGTGGGCCTTTTTCCTATAGCTCCATACCATGATTAATTACAATATATACATCATATACATTTAATACAAACGAGGTCAAAACCGAGGTGTTACATAGAGTAACTATTTATTGTTTAGGAGTGTAAATTTGGCATTACTAATTTCATTTCTTTACATTATATATGGTTAGAAACTTCTTTATGAGCCAAATGACTATGAAATAACTTAAAATTTATTTTTCCATCATTTTGGATCGAAAAAACGTTAAATACTTTGGAAATTTAAGACTGGTGAGGAAATTCACTTTATGTTCTAAAATGGCCTTTATAAATCTGTGACTCTAAATATTCTTGTTTATAAAATAATTTTAAAAGGGGATGATTTTCGAGAACAAGGAATTTGGTTTTTGAAACTATGGGATTAGGTTCTCTTGAATATCTATCGGTTTCTTTGGGGAAATTCCTTTGGTAAATCCAGGTATCATTTGGTGGACTGGAATTCGATCTCGAGGCCATATGATTTAGGAGGGTGGAATATAAAGAATCTGGATTGGTTTAGTCTGGCCCTTAGACTCAAATGCTTATGGATAATACTGAAGGGTAAAGATATCTGGTCTCATATTATCAATCACAAATACCTTAAAACATGTCTGTAGTGGAATGGATCCGATCACAAGCCTTCACTATTCAAGGTACATCATATATATGGGATGACTTCATCAGAACTTTGTCATGGATCACTAAATGTCTAGGTTGGAAGGTGGGTGATGGCACAAATATAAAGATTGGTGTGGATCCCATAGTTGGTTTAAATTCAGACTTTGTCCTTCCGCTGGTACTCGGGTCCTACTTAGAGGATTATGGCATTTCTACTCTTGTTGATGCTCACTACGGGACAACTTGTCCCTCTACCCATCAGTACTAGCTTACTATTGATGACCTCGACTTGGCTGGATCATGGAAGGTTTTGTGGACCAATTATATAAATGGGCTATCCCATGGCTGCATTCGACTTGTTGATAGTCAGGACTCACTGGTATGGATGTTTAAAAAAATCACGGGTCAGGTTACTGCCTTTCTAGCATATGAGTTTATTTCCTTTAGTTACTGCCCCAAAACTCCAGATAAGATCCTTGTTATGATTTGGAAATTCAATTTACCATTGAAAGTGATTTGTTTTGTATGGCTCTATCTTTCCAATAAAATCAATACATGGGATAACTTACAGAAAAAAGGAAGGACTAGTTCGAACTGTTGTTGTCTATGCTCTGGGGATGCAGAGTCTGTCAATCACCTATTTGTTGAATGTCGGTATATCAAGGAGGTCATCAGTGGCCTCGGGATTACTCTCCAACGTACTATTACTTGGAATGAGCCTACATACAAACATAACCTGGTTATCTGGACTGGGAAGGAAAAAGAATTGAAGTATCTTCCTCTTCTTATGACCTGGAAGATATGGCCTATTCACAACAGGATTATATTTGATGATTACAGACCATCTACTAAGCATACCACCCATCTTATTCTGGATCAGCTACACTTACACATAGTGAAAGTAAGTCCAACACATGGGAGATTTAAAGGATTGGCACTGATATATGATTTCCCAGTTGGTTTTTTTGATAGTGCCTCAACAAATAGGATTGGAGGCATTGGGGTTCACCTTTTATTGAGCTCAAATCATTATTATCATCTCAAAATGGGCTATGGATGGAGTACCAACACTCAATCTAAACTTCTTGCACTTTAGGTACTATTATTCTTCTCCAAAAGTATTGGGCTTCCATATTTACATATCAGAGGAGACTCTTCATCCATTATTAATTGGTTCAATGGGAAGGCTACCCTAGTGGCACTGGAATTGAATGGTTGGTGGCAAGAGATCAGTTCCTTTCGATCTTACTTTACCCATCTTGAATAATCTCATGTCTACAGAGAATTTAATGTCATGGCGGATTGCTTATCTAAGGAGGCACTTTCTTTACCTTATGGGATCCTTCATTTCTTGGAATTCTCTGAAGATATATGTCATGGGTAGGGCTTTGTCCAGCTTTATTGATTTGTCATAATCCCCTTTGCCTCATTTGGGGATTGAGTATGAGATTTCATCCTTCGGATGATTAGGGTGGCTTGATCCACCATCTTTCTTGAGCAAGTTTATTCCTGTAGTGTCTCCTTAGATCAGCTTGTCTGTATTGACTTGATTGTTGTTGCTGAGGTGATTCAAGACGAGGACTAGAAGTTCGTTAATTTGCCTCTCCTTTTGTTTTGTGAGAGCCTCCTTTGGTGTTTATTACTTCTTGTATGGTGGTGATGGGTCTGTACTTTCTGCCCTTGGTTGTGGCCTTACTTTTTTTAGTAGATGTACTTGTTGCAGCACAAAGGTTTCCTTTGATTCAAAGATGAATAACAAGGAACTGCTATTTTTCTCCTGGAAACAAAAAAGAACTATGGAAATATATGAAGAAAAAGTGGATTATTCTGAAGACGGTTTGGTGGAAAATGGAATACTTGTATCTTCTTTGGAGGGAGGTTCCAAATCATTGAAAGTGGTTGGGGACAAGCATTTTCAAGTGTGTTAGAGGAAGGGTTCCTTCAAACCATGGGGTTCAACTCTTTATCAAATGAAGATTCAAATTTCCAAGATATTGTAGGTTATGCAAGTAATAATTTCAAATTGTTGGCTTCATCATCAACATTTATGGAAAGACTAGACCAATAGTTGAGGTGGGAAGTATCTAGGTGTATCATCATCATGTGTGTGGGAGGCATGATCCAAGTGCTAGCACTAAAAATTGGTTATTTTATTCAGAAAGTCTTTAATGAAATCCAAGGGGATGTTGGTAGGGTTTCCATTCCACTAAGTATTTTACAGTTGTTGAAAGGTTTTGAGCAATAATATATGTTTTTCCACCCATAAAAGAGCTTGGAAGCTAACAACTCAAGGGATTTGGATCATGTCACTAGTCAAGGGCTTGGTGTTGATTTGAGACGGAGGTATTGGGTCCAGTAGTGGGGCTATCCTTTGGACACCTAGACTTTGGTAAATTCTTGGGATCCTTTATGTGGGGTTGAACCTTGAAGAAAAATATTACTTACCCATTCCATCATTAATATATGGTAGGAAAATCCTAGTTGTGGGGTGTGGATTTTATCATAAGAGTGGTCTTGAGGGAGAATATGCGGTTTTAGTAAGGATTTATTAAAATTGATTGAAACCCCATAAAAATTGAGAAAGGGATGTAGGTCAATCTTGCACTAGTACTAAGGAGAGAAGGGAATTGTTCCAATATTGAATTCAAGCGTTAGTGAGTAGGTAAAAAAGGGTTTAAGCTTTGTTCATAAGAAATAGTATAGGTGTATTAGGGGCATTATAAGGGTGGGTTGTAGGTGGTGTAGTACATGATTTCCCACACATGCGTGCAAAGAGCACCAACTAAGGGGTGTGCAATACTTAGTAGGAGATTCAATAAGAAAAACAAAACAAAAAACTAAACTAAATCTTCAATCAACATTCTTCAAATCACAATGCACACATAGATCACAAAGACAACAAGTAAGGAATCAAATGATGTATTTCATTAATATTCGCACCTTAGTACATAGTCACACCTTAGTACAATGTAGAGGATATGGGGCCTCCATAGGTTTCCAAGGGAAGGTTCATGCATCTCCTTTTGGGACCTCCAATCTCTATCCAACCATCACTAATGGATCTCCTCAACAATAAAAGTAGAAAACATAGAATGGTCTCCTATTTCTAGGGGAATTTCAAAAGAGTAATGATGTGTTTATGATATGGAAATTGTGTGTGGAAAGGTGACATTGAGGGATTGTTTTATAGGCATGAGAGTAGTTGAGAGAAATATCTAGGTCCAAAGTGATGTTCTCCATCTCCTTAATTGTTTAGTGGAGAAATTAAGGTGTTGGAAGCTAGATCCATAACTAACTTTGGACCATGTTAAGGTTTGTGTCCACTTTTGTCCCCTACTTCATTAGGACAGAGGGAAATAACAAACTTAATCTTGAAAATCATGTTTTAGGATCGGGTCTAGCCTTTTGAGGGAATAATTGCAACATAGGTCACTCCCTTTGAAGGAAAAGCAACGACCCCCTTTTAAATGGTTAGTTGCATGGTTGGACTTTCATTTTTTGGATTTTTATCAGTTCTTTAGGTCATGTGGATGGAATGAGATGGAAAAATGGTGCTAATGATGTCGACGATGATGTATAAGGATGATGAAGCTGATGACATGGTAGTTGAGAAAATTTTGGCTATTAACATATTTCCCTCTTATGTGTGAGGTCAAGAGCTCATCGTATGGTCGAAATACATCATAGAACTTTTGTACTTTCTGGAGATAGGGAATGGTGATTGTACAATAGACCGAGACCCAAGTGGAGAGGACTCGTCCTCCCCGAGGGACAATAAAGGCCCATACTTGCAAAAAAATAAGTCAAAATGGATGAGGTGTACATAATCTTATATATATTGACGAGGCAAGCATAGCCATACGTGTATCAATGTCTCAATAAACTGGGATCTAGACCAAGAGGGGCCTAGTCAATACATGAGTAATTGTTGGATACAATACATCATAAGGTCAATGAGGGACCCAATCTGGATACATAATCATGGACCGACTATGGTTGATTTGAATAACATATGTTGGAACAATGGAATCTGAATGGAATGTAGAATCACAATAATTGAATCCCTGTTGAAATGGAAGGGGCCCAAGATATGGAAGGAATATTGAATGAGGAATGTTACTTTTCACAAGTGACTTAAAGAATTGAAGGATTGAGTTAAACAGATCCAGGGAACTCCAACTAAAACTTAATCATAGGAAGCATATGAGTGAAGAGCTTCCAAACACTATTGTGAAGGCATCCCAGATACCACAAGAAGCATGTGACTGAAAGGATTCCAAATAGACTCAAAAACTAGAGAGAGTCAAGGATATATGAGGCCTTCAACCAAACTAGATAAGAAGCAATCAACCTGTATGATTCTCAACGACGCAATGATGAAATGAATTCGAGCACATGAGAAACAACCAATATAAGGTGTTAATTTTAATAACCCAGATCTGATTGCAATTTATTCATTGATTTGTACCCAAATTCATTTAACTCTAAATCATAAATTACAAAACACTGAATTACTATGCACAACTGAATTTAAAATAAGAAATCATCACACCATTTGACACATTGAGATTTACCCTAGAAACCCCAATCTCTAGGAAAAACCAACAACATATTTGTCTTTTATTGCATATTTGTACTTATAGTTTACAAAGCTCTAGAGACCTTATTGACTAGCTCCCACTGTAATTTATGCCCAAACCCTCAACAATATGGCAAACCCTAGCTTGAGTGAATCCCTCACTCTAGATCCTAGAGACTCCTTATCCAAGATCTGATCACTCACTAATCCCAGCTTGAGAGACTCCCCCTCTCCAAAGTCTCTAAGAGAATCCCTCTCTTAGATCTGATCACTCATTATCAATGATCTCACACACATTGACAATGACTTATGTGAACCGAGATCTACAACTCTCCATAGACTATTTACAACATTCACTTTACACAAATACCATAGGACACCAAATACCATGCACCCTCCAATACCATTGACCATAAAATATTATAAAATACACTTCTACAAAGTCTCGAAAAATTCTTTTTTCAGACTACTTCTACATGTTAGACACCTTAGCCAATGTAAAAGTATTGTCTAAGCTACAAAATCTAACACACCTTGTTATGAAGGAAAATACTTATGAGAAGTTATGAGAAGCAACCACGTGAATCCATCAAATCCTTTGTTTGTTACTGCAGCTGCTCCCGGCTACATCTACTACACTTTGATATGATAATCTTCTCTCTTTATGCATCATCCATGAGTGCCATCTCATACCAAGTAGGCCTGCTGAGAATAGCCTCACGCTCTCTCTTTGTCCCTTTAGAACCAACAAACTGTCCCGGCATCCTGTACATATTACCCACAACATTCTGTTGTTTCCTTGGTGTTTCTGGGCCCTGCCTGAACTTGCTGCCTTGACCCATTCCCGAAGATGCCCGGGGCTACCTGCAACCTTCTGTTGCTTCCGAGGTGTGCACTGGGGCTGTCTGAGCCTCCAGATCGCTGCCCAAGCCTTTCTAGGAAGTTCTGAGTAGTTCCCTGGCTTGCCCGAACTGTTCTTCAGCTACCAGGGGTTTCCCGAATTGTTCTTCAGCTGCCCGAGGTGCTTCCCGGATTTTCTGGGCTTTGAGTGGGAATTTCTTGCCCCTTGGTGACTAACGACTAACTTTTCCAACGGCCGGTGGCTGCTACTAGTAGCAGTTCGCCTTTCAATCCACTCCTCTGGCCATGTCTTTACTCTCTCGATGGCTGGCCCGCAGTGCCTTTTTCCTTTCCAGCAGCTGCCTCAACCCAATGTCTAGTGCATGACACTACTTGTTCTACAGGTACTTCACGTCCAACAATCACAGCCTCTACCATGTTGTTGCCTCCACGACCTCCACTGCTCCAGTTCTCTGCGGCAATCACCCCTGTCGCTCTGCAGGTCGATCCTCCTATTCGATGGCGACTCCGTCCTCTGTCGTCAGCTCACACGATGTCACTCTTCCATGTGCATCCTAGATCCTTTTCGGTGGTGGCTTGCCTGTGTTACACTGTCGTCGTTGCACAGTCCTCTGCTCACGGTTGCTCACGGTTGGATCTCTCTAGCCACCACTTCACTTCCAACTCCTATGTTGGCTCCCACATAGCATTCCACCTCCGCGCGGCTGCTACGGCTCGTCGCCCACATCCTCTGCACCTCACATATATGCCACTCCTCAACGTTCACAACCCAAAGTCCACCATGGTTGGAACCCTGATCTGCAGCAACTCTCATGCCCGCGCGCTTGCTCCTGCACTCGAGTGCGCATGTCCAAAAGCCTGTACCCTTGCCTGCTTGCCCCCAACGTTACTTCTCCACATCGGTAGCTGCTCAGGTGGCTTGTGCGGGCAGTCTTGTTACCCCTTGCCGTCCAGCCAACCGTCACGCCAACCTTGACGGTTGCTTGCTCAGGGAAAAAATATTTTACATGCAGCAGAGTAATAAATGTTGGGACCGCTGTATTGTGGATTGTTGGATCTCAAGATCCAACTATCCACAATACAATCGTCATAGCATTTATTACTATGCTACATGTTGAATATTGTTCGCCGCTTGCTCATGCTTCTGCTACCGTGAATCTCAACAATGACACAGTTGTATGTTGTTGTACAGTGGTCATACATTGCCACTTAGAGTGTCCTCCGTCTAACCCAAATCTTATTGCAATTTATTAACTAATTTATACCTAGATTAATTTAATTCTCAATAAAAAAATTACAATACACTGAATTATGAATTATTATGCACAACATATTTTAAAACAAAGAAATCATCACACCATTTGGCACATTGAGATCATACCATTTGGCATATTGAGATTTACCTTAAAACCCTAATACTTTGGGAAAACCAAGAACATATTTGTCTTTTACAGAGCTCCACCCACTCTCACTACAATATATTCCCAAACCCTCACCAATATAACAAATCTTCACTACAATATATTCCCAAACCCTCAAGCGTGAGTGAATCCCTCACTCCAAAGTCTGAAAGAGACTCCCTCTCTCCAAAGCTTCTAAGAGAATCTCTCTCTTAAATCTGATTACTCACTATCAATGATCTCACACATTGATGTCTACAACTCTCGATAGACTCTTTTGTAACATTCAATTTATGAAAATACCATGGGAAATACCATGGGACACCAAATACCATGGGCCTTCCAATACTATTGACCATAAAGTTTTACAAAGTTTGTCTAGAGAGTTCATTTCCTCGACGAATTCTACATGATAGACACCTTAGACAATGTAGAAGTACTTATCTAAGCTATAAAATTTAACATAAGGGACACTGAGGTCTCCCCTTAGTTGGCCCAAGGGAACCCATCAATGATCATTATGGGGCCAAGCTATAGGGTGACTCTAGGTCTATCCTCTGGAATAGACGTGTTGACGTAAACCCTCTACCAACAAGGAAATGATGTTTCCTTGATGGGAGCACAAGGGATATGACCAGATAATGAGAAGAGATAAGGGACTGAGACACCAATGACGGATACGAGGGGTCTCAAACTTCCTCTATTTAGAGGATGAAGGCATGGCTAACCTAATAATATATGTGAAACTTGTGAAGATATTAGTAGAGGAACACAACAAGGGGTGCCAAGGGATATAAATGCAAATGGGGGGACTCACTGAGGGAAATGGATGGGAACTGGCATCGACTTTGGGAGAGACTGGAGGAAGTAAGACTCCACGGGTGACTTGTCACAAAATGCTCTAAATAAAGGCGACCAAGGAGGTTGTTACAAGTGAGATCATATACCATATGTAAGAGTGCTAAGAAGCATTGTATTTTAATGGTTTCCCAAGTGTGTGAACACCTCTACACACCTGAGAAATTTGATAAGAGGAGGCAATTAGATAAGTGTCCATTAGAATACTGAATGAATCAATTGAGGAAGTGACAGCAGAAGGAAAACATCAGATGTAGGACATTGATGGTAATCTCCTTGAAGGACGATGAATGGAGGAAAAATCATGTAACTTTTGTAGTATGGATGGGGCAGTGGGCTCGTGAATGTGTAACATGAAACATCAAATTGCTATGAAGGTTGTAGGATTGGGATTCTGAGGGGTCTACCAAGGAGTGATGATGATGAAGTATGTGGATAAGTGAAAAATCACAAATTAGATGTACTCCAATCCTATGGAAAGAGAAACGGCATGGCCATTCAATGTCAATAGAGGTGTTAATCGATGGCACCCATGTAAAGGAGGCACAATTGTTGGGAAAGGGAGAATGCAAGGGTGGAAGGGTTGGGCTACTTGGATGAATAGAGGGGGGTTCTACAAGGATAAAATAGGGTCAAACAAGGTTGATGCACATGATGCTTTGTAGAGAGAAATCACATATATAAGTTCAAGAAATATACCTGTAAGGAGAGATTACATGTCAAAACAGTTGGGTCCCACTGTAACCTTGATATGAACACATGGAAATGATACCCAAGCATAAAAGTGTGCATGGAAAGGAAACCAAATGTACAAGTAGCATATAACATAGAAAAATAGATTAAATTACATCTATGGACAAAAACGAGGATGAAGGCATCCTAGAAAAATATCTCAATAATAGAAAACAGATTATATAATTGAGAAGAGATTGGAATCACCATTCCAATGGTGTGGATGACATGTCAAACGAGTGGTGTATGAGGGTGTATGGTTAAGAAGAAAAAACGTGCCCAAATGACTGTAAAATGGGTGGGCCCCACAAATCTAAGTGTCATGTTCATCGTTCACCATTGGAGGAGTTTCAAGGGGTCCAAAACTTTAGGCTCAAATTGCTTCCATTTCATCTGTAAGATTTAGATTATGTGACTTGCAGGTTAGTGTCCTAACTTTTCTCTTCAATTTCATCCATTTACTTTATTGTTTTGGTCCTCTAGGGACCTGAGGTGAGCCCTCGAGGGTTTTAGGGGTGGGTCACAAGTTTTGAAGAGATCTCAATGACCCTAGTCGTGAGTTTCTCTTCGACAAGTACGATCAAGTCACACCTGGCTGAGGACCAAGTGCGTCCTAAGGTCGCATCGGGTAGAGGAAAAGCAATGATTAGGTTGTTGATTTCCTCCAACCATGTGGGGCTTAAGTCGCCTTTTTCTATAGAAAAATTGCAACTTGGTCACAAATTGGATCTTTCAAGCTATAATCTGACAGCGATGTTTAGTTAATGCGTGATGAGGATTAATTGGAGAGAGCAAGACATGTCGGAGATTCATAGGGATATCCAAAATGAAGACCAACTGAGGGATAGCCTCGTGTGATAGGGTTATTCAAGTTCATTGAGAACTTGTTGATGAGGTCGACGAGGTTGCTCCTAACCATTGGGATGTGGGGTTGTTTGTTGTACAGGGTGAGCATATAGATCTCACTCCTCATAGTGTATATTTCATGACAGCGCTCCCGATGCTGGGAGTGATGCGACACAATTGATGAAGCTATGTGATTTTGACATGGAGGATGTACTAGCACAACACTGTGGAGATTGCACACAGTTACATGCTTGCTCCATTTTACTATCATATATTACTAGCCTAGAGACCCAAGACGTGACAACGGGTATCATACAAGTACTAGGGTTGAGAGGGACTCACAAGGTCTCAGGAGGGTAGATGATGATAGTGGAGTAGGTGTTGGGGGGACCTACTTTAGCTAGGCCCATATATTTTTTACATTGGTTCGACTCTAGTTGAACCACTATAGTTGACAGAGTGGTGACTTTGGGTTTTCTCCTTCATCTATGTGTTCTTCTTCGAGAGAGTGCTGACACTTCATCCTCACGTCATAGCTTGGGATAACACGCTGATGGAGCCTAATATATGCCAATGGGGTTATATGAATCACGATGGTATAGGGTAGATGCGTAGCTTTGGGCAATGTATTCGACTAGGGATTCTTCGTGCAGTGGTGACTACTCCTTGTAGTGATTGAGGACTACCCATACGCATGGATGAACTTTGGAGGAGACTCAAATCTTCTTTGACCACCCAACCATGCTTAGGGGATAAATGGTAAACATGCATTATGATTATGAGAGTTATGTTTACATATTAGCATATATGATAGCAAGATTTGATTATACGATAATGGTATTGATTACTCAGCATATATGTGTATGCAAATGTAGGGCCCACACCCCCAATGGTATTTCAGCAACAATGCAAACAAGTTGAGAGTGTCGATCCTACCCCCTGAGCACAATGTAGATATCAGAGTGTCGAAGCCATCTTGGAGGGACTGCACTAAGACACTAATATCTTTCTAGAGGGTTTTAGTGGTGATGTGTAGCAACCTCTAGATGAAGAGTTGATCACCATTCGCTACCAGGATCCATCTAGTGGCATACGACGTTGCATCACATCGTCGTATCCGCTTAGGGGATTCGAGATATGACGAGGGGGGATTTCCACCATGTGGCTGAGGATACCAATAATGAGGAATTAGGGGACTCAGGTGATTACTCTCATCACGAGTAAGCATGATTGTGTGACTTCCCTAATGGGCCATGGGATTTTTTACATATGTATCACATATTTATTGAGTTATTAGGTATCACAGATGTAAACACTTCTATATTTTGGACACACACACACACACACACACAGAAGCATGTGGATGCAAACTTGTATTTACATGAGCTTTATATTATGATGATAATGATGTGTTGTAATGATTATGTAAATATGGTCAAACAAATATGATGAATACACATGCATAATATCTTTCTTTATTATCGATCATGAATATGCCAATATAGTATTTCATTTGTCGTATGATCTGCAACACTATTGAGACTTTTGGGTATATGAATGAATGTAATAGATTCAAATTGTCTAGCACACTGATAAAAGAGGCAAATATCATGTAATTGATAACAAGTATTCAATTGTGCGACGAGCAGTTGGGAATCAATATAAACATGAAGGTGACAAATGCACATATGGAGGGCATCGACCAAGAAGCCAATCACACCATTGTATTCCACTTGGTTATTGGTGCATTAGAGAAAATTTCAACTCAAAATGGGCCTCCTAAGGAAAATAATAAAATAATAAAATAATATTTATTATTTTGGAGGAAGAAAAGAAAAAAAACTATTTTTTTTGTTCGTATTTTTGACATATATCCTTGTGTTTTTACTCAAATTTTGATCAGGAGATCTCGTTGGATGCGAAATTAAATTCCACATCCAACGAGTACCCACTCGGCATACTTTTGATAGACCCCACTACCCCAAAAACAAGAAATACCTGAAAAATGTGATGATGACATCATCATCATCACGCTTTTTCAGTTATTTCTTGTTTTTGGGGTAGCGAGGTACGTTAAAAGTATGTCGAGTGGGTACTTGTTGGATGCGAAATTTAATTCCACATCCAACGATCTCTCTTGATCGAAATTTGAGTAAAACATGGGGAGATATGTTAAAATTACGAACAAAAAAAGTAGTTTTTTTTATGATACCTATCCCCAAATTTATATTAAAAAATTGTTTAAGACCTATATGGTATTTCAAATTTAAAGAAATTTCATTGGCTAACACATGATGACATGGAATTTGAAGTAGGGTTGAAAGGCCCATTTTGAGTTGAAATTTCCTCTAATTGTAGCACAAATACATATGTCACTGACATGGATAAAGACATGCGACAGGGAATAGAGGACACACTCAACCGAGGCAAGATTCGGGGAGTATCTACTTGCACCCTCAATGTAACTAATATATATGACAAGATGAAGATCCATTTGATAGGAACAAAGAAACAAACCATAAGGCTCAAGATGAAGAGAAACAAAAGAAAACTATAATACAAGCAAAAAATGAAGAGTTGGCCTCATGCACAGTATTTCTTGAGGTACAATCCATTGTGGAGGTTCTTGAAGAGTTAGCTATCTCGACAGACAGGAGAAGAGGTATCTACCCTTTCCAAGGTAGTGTTTGATGACATAGGTTCCCTACCACATGGACTCAAACTTTCCTTGATCAAGTTTGTCATGATCTTGATCGTAAACAAGGACAAGATCACCTTCATGGAATAAGTATGGGTGGACATGACTATCATAATGAGATTTTGAACGTTGTTTGGAAGTTTCAACAGTTTGGAGGGCCACATGATGACCTACATCTACTTGTTCCAGGGTGATCAAGTGTTGTTCTAGATCGGAGGTCTCTAGAAAAATATCGATGGAAAGGTGAAAAGAAGGGATTTGAAACTCGATAGGTAAGACAGACTTCAGTCCATGGATGAGATGAAATGGGGTAAACCCAGTCACAATTTTTCTTGATGTTTGATATTCCCATAGGGTTGGAAAAAACATATGATTCCAATTGGAATTGTGTTTATCCATCGTCCATGAAGCATGGTTTTGAGAACCTTGTTGATGTCCTCAACTTGGCCATTGACTTGAGGGTAAAAGGAGGAGGAAAATTGGTGATCAAATTTCAAGAGGCATGTTAGCTCTTTCCAAATGGTCTCTTCAAAATGCAAGTCATGATCATATACCAGTTGGTTGGGGACACCAAATCAAGCAATGACGTGGTTGAAAAAGAAACATGCATGTTGGTGAAAATATTAAACAAATTATTTAAACATATATCCAACGATTTAATTGTCAACCTGGAGAGAGCGTAAATTTATGAGGTACGTACAAAATATATGCAGGGGCAAAGTATTACTAACTTATTCTACAACTGAATTGAATCTAAGTTATGAAAACAGGAAATGACATGAAAAGAAATCTAAAACATGAAATTGCATGAAATAAACTGATATAAAGCAAATCAACATTTAACTTGTGAGCTCACATAAAATCAATGCTATCAATTCATAAGCAAGGAATAACTGAAAATCTATATTAACATAGGAGAGTAACAAGATTTGCATCAAATCATGATCTCCATTACACAACAATCAAGAATATATTCTATGACTAACTCTGAACTATTCTCTATTCCCAAACCACTAGAGAAGCCTCTAACCAAAATGAGGAGAGGGCTCTCCTATTTACACATGAATTCAAGATAACTAATCATAATTACAGATCCACTATTCTTTCAACTTATCCCTCAAAATCCTCAACAAATCTACAACTCATCCCTTCAAATCCTCTAACAAATATTGGATGAGATATTGTCTCCACATTTCCATAATCTTCTCCTTGAAATTAGCTCACATCTGGAAGATAAAATTCGAATTTGAGGCTAAGTGGTCACTTTTGAGCTTGTTAAAGTCTTCAAATACACCTATAAGCATCACCAAACTCACCCAACTTTAAAGTATAATGAAAATATGTTATTTTTCTCAATAATTAACCACAAATTCACTCAAAATACTCAAAAATAAATGATTTGGAAAATGGTAATATAAACCCATATTTATTATGAAAGTGATGAATATTAATGGTTTTATGGAAGAATAAGATAGGAATAAGGTGACAAATGGTATGTAAAAGGTGAATAAAATGTGGTCTTTTTGCGGCTCAACATTCTCCCCAACCTGATTGGTTGCATGTTCTCAAGCAACTATGCATTGATTCTCTTTAAAACTTTTGGCTTTGTAGTTGGGCTTCACATGACGATGGTATGTAGCAGTAAATCATTCCATGATTTTGAAATGCATGAGTGGCAGCAATTTTCCTTTATGGTTGGTTCTTGTGTGACAGTCATAAGTATAAGAAATGTTGGTTCTTGTGTTTACAACATTCACTTGTTTTACTTTTTTTTTTTTTGCAATACATAAGATTTAAAAGTGTACATGCATTAGAAATGATGAACCATCGATGTATATTAGAAACCCTTTTCTTCATATTATGAATCATGCCAATATATATAACATAGTTTGGGAAAGACATGTTGATTAAGGGTAAATGAGATGATGAACATGTAAAATGGTAATGAATAGTCCCCCCCTCCAACTTAAGATGTATTAGGTTTATGAAAAGGAGAAAGGGAATGTAGTGAGGGAATTTTCCAAATTCATTCATTTTCTAGCATTTAAGGAATTACATGGTTAAATATTAGAAAAAAACATACCTCCACTTACCCAAAAATTTGATGAACTTATGCAATAGGAATGTGGCTGTTGCTACTGAATAATAGAATGTGAAGTGAAGGATTTGAACAGTTGCTTGGTTGTATGAAGTAGAAGATGAGAGCTAAAACTAGAACTATGGTACTCTCATATGGCTGGAAGTATGCTGATGTAAAACTGCTGATGGATTCATGCAAAGTATATAGTCTTCACCTACTACAAAAGCCGATGGTACAATTCTTACCATGCGAATAAATGTGTCGATGTCGAACATGGAAAGAAGTCATTGAATTACCGACCATTGATGAATGTCGTTAACCAATGCAAGGCAATCTCACCATTGATGTCAATGAGTGCCAATGTACCTAAGTACATCGTGCAAAGTGAAAATAAATGAGCTGATGTCAAGCCACTTGCTAGATCTAATGATGAAGGGACATTGATGTATTCCCATGATTGTCAGCGAGAGAACTTGCCATTAAGGCATGCAAGCCTCAGGGTACTAAAAATGAACTCAAGTCTTTATCCCAGATAAGGTGCTGAGGTCGATGGGGCAAGACTTGTTGAAAGGTGGGCCTTAAGGAATCCCACATCAGTCAACACAAGTTGTACATAATGAGTGGTAGGACTATAGATGAAAGATATGAGGGTCAAACAGTTTTTATGGCAGGGATAACAAAATAATGTAGTCATGGAAAGGAAACTTAATGGTTTTATTCATAAGGAAACAAAGATAAATTGAAAATGAGGAAAAATGTGTGCAACTCAGAAATGTATGCATGCGGGAAGTCATGATGTATAAGACAAAAAAAATAGACTCTAACATGGATGATGAATAAGCTTGGAAGAATTCTTTGTGGCAGCAAATGTCATGACATACATAGTGGAAACTCAGCTTCTTCAAGCTTTCAATGGAACATTTTTTCTGAAAATATTCTACGATTCTAGTTATCAATTATGCACGTCATTCGTTCGTCTTTAAATCTCCAGAAAGGTTAGCATTTTCCTGCAACAGACTTGTGAGAGTATTAAAAATACATGAAAACATGTTCTTAATCAAAAGTTAAAGAAAATAAATAAAATGTTTTTATACCTGAAAGTAGCAACCCTTCTTGTCGAAACCTGTTTCTGAGCAACTTGCAAAAACGAGTTAGCACAACAATAATAAAATTTTGAGAAGATTTCAAATTCATTTATAATTTTAGTTTTATGATTTT